>JAJAGP010000978.1:0-155000 GCA_025084515.1 Ancistrus triradiatus
CTTTCTTGAGTTTATATTGCGTTCCAGAGTCTCAAAAGCATTCAACAGCAGTTTAGCTATTGTATTACTAGCAGCCTCTAGCTATTTAGGTGCTGCACTTTTTTGTTTCGGGGTTGAAAGATCCCACAAGAGGATCCCCCATCTGGTCTATGCAAATAAGCCCAAAAGAAGCAAAATCTTAGGACGGAGAGGACCTGGCAACCATGGTTCCCCCCACAACGCGCAGACTGCCAAATCCGATCGGAATCGCGTAACTGGTAGACGTGCTATGAGAAATCATATTACTGAAATAAAATGCAGCTCTCTTTATAGGATTCTTAATTTGATTTCGAATCAGAGTATGCTGTTGACATAACTGCAGAAATCTCACTATGATTGGATTATTAAACGCAAAACAAACCACTGTGCAAAGCATAGTGGTGTGAAAAAGTGTTTTCCCCCTTCCTGATTTCCTATTTTTTTGCATGATCTGCCTGACAAAGTGAAGTACAAGTGAAGTACAAGAAATTCAAGAACAATTGAGAAAGTAATTGAGATCTATCAGTCTGGAAAAGGTTATAAAGCCATTTCTAAAGCTTTGGGACTCCAGCGAACCACAGTCAGTGCCATTATCCACAAATGGCGAAGACACGGAACAGTGGTGAACCTTCCCAGGAGTGGCCAGCTGACCAAAATTACCCCAAGAGCGCAGCGACGACTCATCCAAGAGGTCACAAAAGACCCCACAACAACATCCAAAGAACTGCAGGCCTCACTTGCCTCAGTTGAGATCAGTGTTCATGCCTCCACCATAAGAAAGAGACTGGGCAAAAATGGCCTGCATGGCAGAGTTCCAAGACAAAAACCACTGCTGAGCAAAAAGAACATTAAAGCTCGTCTCAATTTTTCCAGAACACACCTTGATGAGACTTTTGGGAAAACATTCTGTGGACTGACGAGACAAAAGTTGAACTCTTTGGAAGGTGGTAGTGTGATGGTCTGGGGCTGTTTTGCTGCTTCAGGACCTGGACGACTTGCTGTGATAAATGAAACTATGAATTCTGCTGTATACCAAAATTAATAGGAAGTATCTGTGTTTGAGGTTTGAGCACAAAGTACACATTATGTATGAATCACCGCCATGAAAGAGCTCAAACCTCCCACAGAGAACAGAGTGCAGAACATATCTGAATGGTTTTGAGCACAGAAGAGAATGCACTTTCTATTCGACCGCTTGCTGCTTCTGACTTTAAAGCGGTGGCCCAGCGGCAGGACACCGGAGGATTATCCAGCCTGACATTTCTGTCTTCGCGTGTATTTGCTTGCACACGGGTCTGCGTGGATCATGGTGTCACCCCTGCTCTCCTGGCTTTATTGTGACGACGGCGCTAAAGCTGGACAGGTGAGCGTGAGAGGCTTTTTCGGTGCAGACAGGGCAGACTGATACACAGAAGCAGCATTGTGCTGATCTGCCTGCTTATCTTAACACCAATGGCCGTATCATCAGGCAGTGACACCACGCAGTTGGAGCACCGAACGGAAAAGCATGACTGGCTCAGTTGGAAAAATGGACGACTGCAAAAACAGGACGCTTTGGTGGATGCCCCTGGATGCATTTTTTTTGGATCCGACACTTAATTTTAGTAAGAGGCCTTATTTTGATCATCCAAGTGGGCCTGTATGACGGAATGGCCCCAGTGCCATTAGCGCTGAAAGGTCAGGCTTGTGACCATTAACTGTTAAAAACGTGATTAGATTGCTGGGTTTGTACATATTTGAGTTCTCCAAAAGATTTCATGCTCTAAAACCGAAAGGACTTGGGCGCATAACACAAGTGCGAGTGTGAAGCAGCTCAAGTGTCAGCGGTCTAATCATCCTTTATGGCGAGTCAATTCAATTAATGACCTGCAGACCAGATCTGCCCCATCATCTAAGTCCTTACCGGCCCTGGTTGGTTCTTTTTTTGGCACACGGTTATCCCTATTTATTTTGAACACCCAGCATGCTTCACCTTAGCTACCGAGTCTGTGCCTTCACTTAAACCAGAACAAAGTCGGCACCACATACTGTCACGCACACGGGGCACCAAAGCTAGCCTGATGTAAAACAGAACTCTTCAAACACACAAGATCTGGCAACGCGACCTTGCCGGACCTCCAGTCATCGGAACGTTATGCGAACATAAATACTGAGACCCATGCGTAATGAACAGAATCTTAAGAAACTACATTTGGTCTCGAGCGTTTGCCAGGCCTGTTCTAGACTCTGTGTCCTCATGAAAAGATTCCGAGGTGGATTTTCCTTAATGAATAATTGCGCATCACATTAGCAACACCTACGCCGATCCGTCTCGCTGTTGCGCTCGTGGGCGGTTACCGCCAGCGTTTCTGCCAGAATTCCTACATCGCTTAAGCGAAATGGCTATCAGACGAGCTAAATATGGCCCTTTTTTAAACCCAAAATGTGCACCTAAGCCAAAAGACGAGACAGCCGAGCAGCAACACATAATTAGAACCGATATCAAAATATCGTTCATGCTGAGTACTGAAATGAGCCTGACTAGTGCATCATGCTTTGCATGTTACAACAGACAATATCTGAGGGACAGGACTGAGTATAGGGACCATCTTTGTCTCTACAAACCCTAGTGCTACTTTATAACTAGGATTCCCAGGGCAGGAAAGGAAAATTAGTAGCAATGCAGCAAAATACTGAAAAAAAACGAAGATTGCAGACAAACGCTGGCTTCGATTGCTTCAAACAAGGGATTTAACTAGCGGAGGATGGTATTAGAAGGAAAGATAGTGCCGATAAGTTTATTGTATCATTATTTTATTGACCGTTTTATCAGCATTGATACAGCAAACATATCGCCATATTTATTTTCGTGATATACCACATCGATTTTAATAACCTCTTAAAGATTAGCAGGGTTATCTAATAAACATATAGGTACTATGAACGGTAGCTATTCCCGCTTGTGCATCAGGATGCTTTCTGCCTTCGTGTCGGTCTTTAACTAGCGATGGTGGCTTTCCCAATGCGGCAGCCTGGTGTTCCCCAGATATCACACAACACCTGGAGCTTTTCTCACCCTCACACCCTCAGTCTCTGCATATACATGATGAACTCTTACATAAGCTCCTGCTGAGCATGTTTCAACGAACTGATAAAAGAAACTCTAAAATGCATTTCAGGTCTGACGACTCCTGAAGCTCCTTTTTCCCTCCTAAGCATTTTTTCTGTTTTATACACGCATACAAGCTGAGGTATGTAAGCATTACTACAGATAAACATGTACCACACTGGGTAGAGAACATGTACTGATGTGTGGCCTTTGTTTATAAGCTGCAAACTTAAAGCATTCAGCAACTATTAGTGATCATCTATGGAAAATTAAATAGTGTCGATTTTCTGACACTAATTATTAGTGTTTTCGGTAACGTGGAGGCATCGATGTCCTTTACTTTCGATTCTGTACCATATGTCATATGTATATGGCTTTACCAACACAGCTCCTGAGACCAACATGGCTCCTAATACACAACCCGAATTAGTGCAAACAAGTAGGATTAACGCATCAGAGACTTCGTTAACATTGATTAACAGCCAGGTGGTGCTTAGCACTTTCGCCTCACATCCCAGAGTACGTTAATTCCCGGTCTGCCTGTGTGGGGTTTGAATGTTCTCCCCAAGTCTGCGTGGGTTTCCTCCCACATTCGGAACACATGCATTAGGTCGGATCCTGCCTAGAACACATTTCACACGAAATATTCCTCATTTCTAATATTATTCTTCCAATCCGCAGGTCAGACACGACGACTGCGGGACATAAATATGGATTTTCTGAAATATTTCACAGATCAGAGAATCTCCGCTGACCATATGCGCCACCTATGGGCCATGTCGCATGGTTAAAGGCTGTAGAACTGCTTCCTTCGTCTTCGTTTACAAGAAATGATCGACAGTTTTTAAAGCAGTTGTGTGATTTTATGGCGAGACCAGTGGGAAACCACACAACACTGAACTCCATGAGGTGCATCAGAAACAGTCGCTAAAGCAACCACAGAAGGGTTCCATTTGAACCGCACTAAACCGTGGTCGCCATATTTCCGGCGAGCGGCTGAGTGGCGGTGTGACTTGGCGGCGTGCATCAGGGCCTCTTGTTAAAATGCGGCTGATGGATCGGCGATGAGGCTTTAATAGCGCCGCTGTCACTAAGCCAGGAGGGGAGCGCGGCGTGCTGCCGGCTGCATTAGCGCTCTCCTCTGATTAGACCGAGGAGCCAAAACACGCCATGATTGACGCTGCTGGCGTGTGGCCTGGGAAGACAGGATTCAGACGGCGAGGGAAGGTGAGGTTCAAGGTGAGTCTTTGAACTTTTCTGAACATTGGAGCCAAAATGTTCACAGCTGTAACATCACTGTGCATAAATGTAACGGAAACAAATAAAACAAGCTGCTGATTGGGAGGGGAGGTGACGAAGCAGCGCATATATACTACATACAAAGTCCTTGTATTTCTGGCTGTCTTCTAATAAAGACACTGAGAAAGACTTCTATATGGTTCCATTTCATTATCCCATCGCTAAAACAATGGCATAACTAACCTAACCTAAATATAAAAGCATAGTACCGCAGTTCGGCGCTTTACAAATGTTATGAATGAATCATATCTGTAAGCCTGGTTTCCTACCCTGTGTCCTTAGGTTCTACAGCAGTTCTCCTGACAGTGCAGAGCAAAGTGTGATGAGTCACTAATTATCAGTACCTGTGAAGAATTCCCTGCGGGCCAACGCCGACGTGCAGAGAGCTCACAAGGCCCGTGAATGACTCAGACAGGGACTAACAGCCGACCACGAGAGCCTACAAACGTACGTGAGCGGAATGACTGAGCTACCGGTACAATATTTGACTCATGCGAGGGCCTGTATTTAAGCACAGATTTACATTGACAGACATGAGCAGAACTCGTCGTTCAGAGTGACTTACAACTGAGTGGAGTCCACATAATAATCCACTTAGATGTTCTCAAAGGTTCCTGCGTGAAGTGGTTCAGCATTTATACCCTAAATGTCCCCCCTTTCAAAAGTGTTACACTCAATGGCATGTATAGCTGTACTGTGTAAATGGGCACTGACACCCTCCACGCTTGGGACCTATTAAAGTTTTCACTTAAAACTTCTCTCATCTACCTCTTAGTCTTTTCCAAAACTTTATCTCCTCCCAACTCTATATCTGTAAACATTTCACATTCTGTCATATCTCAATTCTCAAGACCTAACACATAAGGACAAACCATTACTGTCCGTGCCTCCATCACGACACAGCAACGGCATCACTTGTGCATAAACCCTTATCATGGGTGTCTGATTACTTCAAGGAACTCTGGGAAACTCTGGGAATCCCTCTGTCCTGACCTGGCTGCTCGACGTGAGCCCCTGTTGCTTGCTAGATGTGCAGTAATGCATTATTGGGAATATATATTAGGGCAGATGGTGTCGAGGTTTGTTTTACTTCTTTCCTTTAGCCCCATCCATGCAACCACATACACACACGACGGAAAAAGGTTACCTATGGTGTAGCCTCTCTTGAGCTCGGCGCATCGCGGACTGCGGCGCTGACAATTGGTTGTGTTGTTGTCTTGCACCTCGATGGTGGTTGTTTTGGTAACTGGTGGTGTCGACCTGTTTATGGACAGACTCGGGATCAGGCTGGAGAAGCCTTGAGGGGTGATATCCACCGACTGCGACTTCTTCTTCAGTCTGCGTCAGACAGAGCAGAGATGCCATTCAAGTTAAACAACAACAAAAAAAAGACAAAACAATAGGGCATAAGTTAACCGTAACGATCTGTACAGGTCAAAACGCTTTAAACTTTCAGCCGAAAATATCGGAATGGCCACGTCGGTGGTTTCCTCCCTCCCTCCTAATTGAAACATTTTGAAAAATCTCAGCCATGGTGAACATTACACCACATCTATTCCTTCTGCAAATCAACAAAGCGGCCCCTTTCTTGATGAACAGGCTGAATGTCAAGGCCGGTGAGTTACAGGTCGCCGGCTTCCTCTGAGCGACACCAAATCAGATATAGAAAAGGAAACCACGATCAGTCGACGAGATAGCAAGATCGACCCGGTGAGATTGGGTTTATCGTGGCGCCATGCAAGCTTTCCGAACATCAATAAACCGGAGAGATAAAACAGAGCAACATTCGTATAAACTCGGTCATGTCTGATTAAACAGTGATCCACGGAACGTCAATATAAGAAACCAAGCTGCTGTAAGTGCAGGAAGGACTGCAGTCTGCTCGCCAACTGCACTTCATCCATTATGAATAAGGACGGACCGGTCATACTTTTCCACTTTACCTTACAGATGTCAGAGCTCTGTGTTTTCACTAATTAGTGTACAACTTCTGATGAATGCCACAGGTTCTGTCTGGAACTATAACGGGAACTTGCTAAAAGTTCTCACTCCTCTAACAGACTAACCACAGAGAACAGTTTTTTATTAACGTGTATTATAAATGGTGCTGAGAAACAAGCTGTTCGCCAAAACAAACCAGTTGTACTTTTCAGGTATGTAACCTTCAGCCTCCTGCAAAGACAGAAGGTGCTCTTAATGAGATGTGATGCTCACTCTGAGCCAAGACTCGTATCCTAAAACGAAGGCCGACAGGTTTGCGTGTTTGTTAATATGTGTTTTACATGTTTTTCGCATGTTTTTTTCATACTGAAACAAATTATTGGACATCTCACATTAACAGCAATTGCAGATCACTTGTTGATCTTGACATGATTCCAGTATCTGCTATTAAGTATCTGCACTGAGCGGCACAGGAAGGTTTTTAATGACTTATTATCGATGACTCACTATAACGCGTGTTCGAATTCGACACTTGATTTGGCGTTTGCTTAACTGTTGGATTTCCAATGTTTTCGGATTTCCGGATTCCATCCCAGACTTTCGCACATGCCTCCAAAACGGTGCACTGATTCCTCTCACCTGTACTGCATTTCCTTAATCACATCCTCTAATATTTCAATTGTTCGCATTTACTACCAAAGCTCTTCAGGTATTTCCTTATTTAATCCAAATCCAAAAAGTACCATTTCACCCAAAAGTGTTCGGTGGTGGAAATTTCCATCTAAAGGCTAAGTTTGGAAGGTACTAAAGCACTAAAAGCATGGCAGAGGAGCATCATGGCGCGGGGTGTGTTGGGACGGGCATCACTGGGCAGTCACTGCTGGCTGTGTCTGAGGGAAAAAAATACTGGTCACTCTGACTCTTGAAAACATTTCCAAAATGTAGATGTCGTCCCTATGCAGGGTGAAAAGGAAAATAATAGAACACAATGTGCTCTTCAAGTACACTGCGCTTCAGAAGTTTTCTACACCATGATGAATCACACTAGCAAAGCTTGCGAAGCGGTGGCCAAAAGGTTGCGGGATCAAACATTTTATAACAAGGTTTAATATCCCAGGTTTCCCACTGCTTAAAACACTCTGAAGTACGAAGAAAAATGAAGGTGGTGGGGAAATATTACAAGGTATCACAGGAATGGCATGAACTACTGAAAGAGCTGTTTGTTTAGTGGAACTGACTGCACTGTTCCTGCACTTATGAAGTATGCCTGCTGCATGCTGCGAGAAAAAGCCGAATGCTCGCTCTCTGGTTCACTCGCTTTCTGTTAACGCCTCGGCTTCTCACGCCGTTTCAGTAGTGCTCCGGCGAGCTAAAAAAAGAAACCCGAACCGGCAGAGTCCTCACAATTCCTAATTATATAATGAAACAGCTGACGGCTGCAGAAATCGGAGGTAGCGGGTAATGAACAGGAGAAACTGGTGCAATAGTTTCCTTAACACAGGCCACTACGGAGTAGGGTGCACGAAAGGTGTACATGTACTAAATTCACCTCTTCAACAGAGGACATCAAAAAATACAAATGATTCATACTACAGAAAACGTGCGGTACGTAATAACAAGCCTCCACGGCATCCAGGGTTGAGTCTGTGCCAATCATGTGCACTCTGGCCTCCGATTTCCCTGCTCGGAGGAAAGTAGAGGGAGGGAGTGTGTCTGGGCAATCTCCGGCCTCCGTAGCAAGAGCGGTAAACAAAAGCAACAGCTGCACTCCAAACAACAACAACAGCACCCGCGATATCTACCGCCCAGCGTGAGCTCTAATTAAAAGACTGCACCGCACTCCCATGACACGTCAGTACCGCGAGTGTGTGGAAGGCTTGCATAAACAGAACTTCCACTACAATTACCAATAACACGACTTTGCTAAGAAGAGCAACGCGGCAAATCTGGAACAACAAGAGCGCCTGGTGAGCTTCAGACCGAACCTCATCAGGAGGCACTCTGAGACTCGAAAGCAACCTGGAAGAAACCCAGTGGCCAACACTAGGTCATCATGTCATGTCTGTTCCAGCGCCCTAGTCTTTAAGTTCCTTATCTCACAAGTATGGGTCTGTGGCAGGTCCTCATCAATTCCATGACCATGCTGATACAACCCATGGTGGCTCAGGACTGCAAAACTGGCACTGTACCTAGGGTTGGGTATCATTTTATTTATTACAAGTTGCGCTGACCCCGTTCTCTGATGCTAGAAGCCAGGGTCGACTCACGTTCCGGCCTGGGAATGCTTGGTGCGATTGCGCATGCGCCAACGCTTATTTATATAAGAGCACGCTCGAGCTCAGTCAGGTGTCGCATCGTGAATGACTCCAAGACCTCACCCGTCTCATGTGCGTGCGTTATTTCACGTTTTTGTCTATTAGGAAAAAAGTTGTAGCTGGTGGTTCGCAGACCGCCAACAATTGTACGTCTTAGAGGTCCGAGGTTCCCGCTAGGGTGTAGTTTCTGATAGCGTAGGGCAAGATTCTGCTATTCGTTTCCCTTAAGCCTTTCCTGTGGCCTCGCCATCCCTCGGTGGCTTTGGCTCGCTCACTGTGACGATACGCAAGCCCCCTTCTTCCTTGGTCGCCGGCAGCCCACTGGGCTTTAAGTCACCCGTCGCCACGCGATCGCACTTCGAAAGGATGCTGTGCTGCCTTTAAATCTGCCTTTAAATCATTTTGTGCTGCCTCCTTTCGTTTCCGCGTCCGTAAGCCACTGGAGTTCGCGGTGCCCCACTCGGGTACCGACGCTCTGTGCAAGAGCGGACCCATTACGCCGTTTGCGTAGTGGAGCTACGCCATAAGCTCAGCTCAGCCTGGGTGCGCTGGGCGCTCACGGCGTTTTCTTTTGTTAGGTTTTTGCTTCTTTATTTCAGTGGTTGAGTGGCGTGTTCGGTTTATACATTTATACAGCCGTCACTGACGCTAGCGCCCAGGGTTCGATCCTCCGCCACTGCTTTTGTTTTCCTTTTTTTGTTGTTTCATTTACTTTCTTTTATTTGTTTATATTTGGTTTACCATTTCCATTTGGAGCTCACTGCAAGTGGGTCCGGAAACCCCTTTTACTTTTGTTTTCTCGGTTCGCCTGCTTTTTATTACGGCAAACCGTAACAAATTTCTTCACATATCTTTAAAAGGGTATCTGCTTCTTTGAATTTTGGTCCCCAAATCACAACCAACCCTAGTGACGAGTGTCGTCACTGCGAGGTTTAGTGCCAGCTTCCTAACTTTTTGACTGTGGAGTGGCTTCCAAAGAGGAAGGACCCTCGCTGTCTTGAGAAGGTACCTTCAGTCTCAGAGGTCCTCATGACACGGTTCACCTTCTGAGGGTGACACATTTAGCAGACCAGTTGTCCAGACAGAGCCTTAACCATGAGGGGATGTCAAGTGCAGTAGGAAACTAAACTGATATGCTTAATATTATAACCTCAGCTCACAGTGATCAGGTGTTATTGTACAAACTGTGTTTCCATTTCGGTCCAGACCGTCCTGCTTACACGTTATCCATCATTCATTTCTTCAACACTCCTTGTAGTCCTGACTACAAGGCACACGTCAGTGTGTTATGCCCTTGGGTACCGTTCCCATGACTTGAGGCTAGGTAACGCCACAGAACGGAAAAGCAACAAAGGGCCGTTATACCAGAGACGTTTCAATCTCCTCTGTGTCCTTCAGGCACTTCAGAACAAGGCTCTTCCGAGAGAGTTATGGACTGCAGAGCTTGTCAGACGGACGATTAGAGACCGAAATTCCTGATGGCTTAATCGAGTGAGGAAACTGTAGGACTCTAGCATATACTGATAAGTATTCATCACTGCAGTTAGATGAGCGTGGAAAAGCTCTTTATCATCCAGAATTGCCTTCCTTCAAATCGATACACACTTTAAAGTGAACTTAACACACGCACGGAAGATACTAACAGCAGTTCATCGTCCGGAAATAACACGAAATACCTATACGTTGCGCCGGGTTATTATTTTGTAATGTATAAACCTAGGTAAAACATTACAGTACATGTTCAAAAGTGTGAAGACACCCAAGCAGTATGTCCTTGGTAAACATTCTTCAGCTGTAATATGGAGTTGAAAAGTATTAGGCCACCATTAGATTTGCTGTTTTAGCAAATGGTATAAAGACCATACACATAATTATTTCTCCGTCTCTTTATGACAATATAACTAAAAAATACAGGAAATTTGTATGTAGAATTAAAAAAACTGAAAAAAACAAACAAACAAACAGAATAATCGGCTTCTATAGTCCTCTATATTTATTTAGTGTGCCCCCCCTTACACTAACAGAATCTGGCAGCATCATATTTGATCGGGAATTGTATTTTTGGAAGGGAAACAGCCAAGAAACCCCTTTTTTGGAATGGGAACAGCATGAAAAGTCTAAGATCTGCTAAAGAGACTATAATAAAGATCAGTGTAAATTTATGAGTCCAATCCTCAACAATATGTTATACATGGTCAATATAGCATTGCTAAAACAACAAATCTAATGGTGGCCTAAGATTTTTGCACATTTCTGTACGTTAGATAGATAGATAGAAAAATCTAAGTGGCCAAAGCGAGCTCTGTAACATCTAAACGGGCCATTAAACTGACATTTGGGAAGGCATTGTACAAAAGCTGGTCTTTATCTTGGTGCGACACAGACCCAGACTCCTGTCCTCCATCAACACTAATGCCTGACTATCAAAATGTCACAGAAGTAAATTCTACAGCTAAATGGATCTGCCGAGAGGCTTATTAAACAGCGACTTATCAAAACAACACTAGGGCGTCTCTAATAACATGACATGTACATGCACTATATGAGGAAAGAAAGAGACTTGAAACGTCCAGCCTGCGATGAAAGACGGCTGACCTTGGGTTTTATGGGGGGGTGGCCTAAGACTTTTGCACAGCATAAATGAGTAACAAGGGACTAAAATCTCAGAGACACCAAGGATATTTCTATCTATGACAATCCTGGGTCTTATTCTGCTTTTTCGCTTCCTCCCAGAGCAGCAGTGGCAATCACACGACACTGACAAATTTCATTTCTTTTATGTCAAGGCAATAAAACGTGCCAGGATATCGGGTGACACGCAGCTGATCCGCATGATTCAGCGGCTGCTTAGTGGCCTGGTGAAGCTGAACAGGGCACTTCATTGCTTATCAAAATCTCCCTATAAATCAGCAATGAGGAGAACAATTTCGGCGTCGATGCCGCCATTCATTTCCCCAAACATCTTAAGCGGGGGTCTTTCAGTCTGATAGATGAGGAGACGTGTGAAGCTCAGATAATCTGCTTCCTTCATTATGGATGTGACTCTGGGCCATGCTTCTCTCGCTAAAACACACACACACACACACACACACACACACACACACACATACACGCGTCAGCAAACATCCTTGAGTCTTGGCGTCGATGCAGACTCACAGCGTTTGCCAGTTGCTAGCCACAATCCAGTTCTCCTGCGCACTGATTGGTGGAGAACCGGAGTCAAGGGGAAATGCAATTGGACAAGTGCTTTGATTAATTCAGCTTGGGGCGCACATGAGACTGAGACGACGAAGGGAAAAAGAGCTCCTCATCACACACACACATGCACAGAGTCTCAGTAATCCTAACGTTATGGGGACGTAACAATTACTGTAGCTAATTAACACCACACCTATATCTACACCTAACTCCAACCTTAACCTCAGTAACCTAACTGAGATCTTTTGGTTCTTTTGGCTTTCCGAAGGAAAGTTGTAGCAGAACATCTGCACAAGGCCAAACTGGCAGATCGTTCTATCCTTGAGAGGACATTTGGTCCTCACAATGTCATATAAACATGACCCACACACACATTAGCAACGCTCTTAACTAAAGGACACATTGTTTACGAAAATCAATTCCAAGAGGTTAAGAATGAACTGTGGAGGCATCCTGCAACAAGACAGCCATCCGAAACAGGGCAAATAAAGCTGTTCAAGGACGCAGGGTTATAACGAAAATCTAAATCTAAGCTGAAACGCACAAATCCTCGTTAAACAAATCACGCATGAATCCATTTTAGTTTTCTGTGCAGTGCTACCCAAAGAAAGAGACTGCAGAAACAGAGTGAGGGTGCAAGATCGATTCCACAGATTTTAGCCTGGAGCTAAAAGCGCAGGTCGGTTCAGATGCTGTACGTTGTCTATCAAGCGTTTCAGGGGGGGGTTCCGCATCTGGACATGTGACACTGCTGTAAAGAGCTTGGCAAGCCCGGCCTTGTCCTGTGGCTAGTCGGTGTGCATTATGTATTCATTCTCAGTTTTTCGTGTCTTATTTTAAAAGACGCACTCAAAGATCAGAACTACTTAAACCCACTGAATAAACCTAAACTGGAATCTACATGAATAAAATTAAATATAACCAATATAAAAAAATAAAGCTGAAAGATAATAAATACTGAGCAGAAGTCTTAGTCCGCCATTAGATTTGTTGTTTTGGCAATGGTATAATGACCACATATAACGCACTGTCGACAACTGGACCCAAAAATTCAAACTTGGATTCATTGCTCCATGATCCTCATTTCCACTGATATTCATTCTGTAACGCAGGCACGGGAGAGACGAGCGCAGGTTTGCAACACGAGTAATCCAAAGCGGACGGGACCATAACACGAGTAAATACACTAGCGGACAGAACCGCAAACAGGAGTAATAACACAGGTGGTCGGACGGAACTGCAAGTCCAATAATGGACGGAATAGCCAATGGGATAACGCGGTACGCTCGGATGTGACCGAGACAATAATTCGCCCCGAATGTCTCTCCTTATAAGTCATCCTATAAGCCATAAACACTCATTAATCCGTAAGTGGTGAAGCTCTCGGATTGGACCGTGGTAGTCACGTGATCTCAGTTCGCCCACAACGGGGTTAAGAGGCAGGAAAACCAGGGTGAGACCTTGGGGCATGACACATTCCAATCTTTGTCAGTTTTAGCATATCTTAGCCTCCCTCTTCCTGTTCCAAAAAATGGTTTCTTTCCTATCTGATACCCTTCCATAAAGAACTTTCCTAATCGTGGAAGCTGCCAGATGCTGCTATTGGTCCAGTGTCAGGGGAGGTCACTGAGAAATAATGATGTATGGTCATTCAATGGTCATAACAATGATCTACATGATCTAATCTTGGCCTAAGACTTTAGGGCATACAGTGATGAATAAAACGTCTAAGTGCTTCTACAACACTGTCTGAACTGAGTTCGCGTCCCCAGGCATCCTGTAGGTATGACTGGCTGTACAGTGGGGCAAAAAAGTATTTAGTCAGCCACTGATTGTGCAAGTTCCCCTACTTAGAAAGATGAGAGAGGTCTGTAATTTTTATCATAGGTACACTTCAACTATGAGAGACAAAATGAGAAACAAAATCCAGGAAATCAATAATAAAAGTTAAACTCAATATTTTGTAACATATCTTTTGTTAGCAATGACAGAGGTCAAATGTTTCCTGTAAGTCTTCACCAGGTTTGCACACACTGTAGCTGATATTTTGGCCCATTCCTCCACGCAGATCTCCTCTAGAGCAGTGGTGTTTTGGGGCTGTCGCTGGCACCGACATGCCTGGAACTGCAACTGGAGTCCCTCTCGGCGTAGTGTCTTACTGATGGTAGCCTTTGTTACTTTGGTCCCAGCTCTCTGCTGGTCATTCATCATGTCCCTCCATGTAGTTCTGGGATTTTTGCTCACCGTTCTCATGATCATTTTGACCCCACGGGAAGAGATCTTGCGTGGGGCCCCAGCTCGACGGAGATAATCAATGGTCTTGTATGTCTTCCATTTTCTTACAATTGCTCCCACAGTTTATTTATTCACACCAACCTGCTTGCCTATTGTAGATTCACTCTTCCCAGCCTGGTGCAGGTCTACAATTTTCTTCCTGGTGTCCGTTGACAGCTCTTTGGACTTGGCCATGGTTGAGTTTGGAGTCTGACTGTCTGAGGCTGTGGGCAGGTGTCTTTTATACAGATAACAAGGTCAACTATATCTGAGGGAGGAGAGGCTGGTCGATGCTGCGACAACAACACCTGGTGACCCTGCGATAGGTTGCCATCCCATGATTTACATAGTCACAAAGCAGATTTACAAAAAATCTACACCCTAAATAAGTAGCCACTGAGACCCAGACGTGAAGAAGAGCCTATCTTAGATGGGGAAGCCATCCTGACCTTGTTAAGAGGGATCAACACTATTAGCAAGTGAAGGGTCTGCATCATATCCACAGACCACTCAAGACTGACGTTTAAGATGAATTCAAGACTCTACACCATCAGTACGGATCAACTTTAAACCCCTTCATCGTTTACTAACTGAGAAGAGAGAGAACACTTCACAAAGTCAAAGCCCCGGGAAGCCTGATAATTAGTACGTAACAATTACCAGGGTGAGAGGCGACATAAAGACATTAGACTGAAAGTCACTAAGAAGTACTCAAACTATATAACAATGAGAAACTTTGAGTCTGTGCCCTTCTGTTCTTGCCGGAGGAGGCACCTGCAAGCAGAAAAGGTCAAACTCATTTGATAACAATGTGTAACCTTCAGACTGATTAACTCTAATAAGCTCCAGTGGGCATAGCTCAGTCCTGCTCCCAAGCTGCAAGAACCATGGACTTGGTCAAATTATTTTTTGAACAGTTTTAATTCCTTCATCCTGAACAGAAGTGTGAAAGTTGATTACGTGTTGTAGGCGGTGTGTCTCACCTTTTAAACTGCACTGGCCTTCATAAACATGCATTAGTCACCTATTAATGCACAGTCTTACTGTACCACGCGCTAAAGAGACGAGCGCAGTTTCCAGTTAAAACAAAGGTTTATTAAAGAATAGGTACACAAAACCAAAGATAACACAGCAAACAGCAAACACCCGAACATAAACCAAACAACAGACAAAGGATGTGTACGGGGATAAGCGGATAACGAGGGAGCGTAAGGAAAGCTCGAGGCCGTGGAACTAACACGGCAAGCGGAAGACAAAAAAAGGAGAGACAAGCGTAGGGACGCTCGTGAGAGACACGGAACCACCGCGGAGAGAGGAGCGTATGAATGCTCGAGCAAAAACGCAGAAATAAACAAAGAGTGTGCTAACGCTCGAAAAAAAGGTGGAGCAAAAAGCAGAGCGTGCGAAACACGAAGTAGACTAAAGAGCGTGGTAATGCTCGGAGAAACTGTGGAGCAAAAAGTGGAGCGCAAGAAATGTGGGAGTAGACTAAAAAGCGTGGGAACGCTCGGAGAAACCATGGAACAAAAAGCTGAGCATGAGGAACGCGCAGAACAAGCAAAGCGCGAGAAACGCGGAAGTAAACAAAACGAACGTGGGAACGCTCGGAGAAACTGCGGAGCAAAAAGCCGAGTGTGAGGAACACGGGGAAAAGTGAAGCGTGAGAAACGCGGAAGTAAACCAAAGAGCGTAGTAACGCTTGGAGAAATCGAGGTGCGAAAAGTCGGCGTGAGGAACACGGAGAACAAGCAAAGCGTGAGAATCGCGGAAATAAACAAAAGAGCGTAGTAAGGCTTGGAGAAACCGCGGAGCGAAAAGCCGGAGCGCGAGAGTTATAAAAGAGCACAGAAATATTTGGAAGAACAGCAGAGCAAAAAGGGGAGCACGAAGGGAAAACAAAAGAGCATAGAAACGCACGGGAAAACCGCGGAGCAAACAAAGGGCATGCGCAGGGCAAACGCGGGGCTAACATGAAGCTAGCGTGGCGCTATAATATTATCCCCTGCGCTGCAGGTGAAAGTCATTATAAATCTCAGGTCGTTTGTCTGAGAAGGAGTCCCGAATAGGTCCTTGAACGTCGTGTGGTTCGCCAGAGAGTTGTGGAAAATGTAGTCCCAATCGCCATCAGCAGGGATGAGTTTTTACAGATGGAAAAAACACATGTAAAGTTTTGAAAAAGACGTATACAATACATGTATACAAATCCCACCGTGTCCGAAACCGACTATGATGCTGCGTCAAATTTTTAATCAGAGCCTGTTCGTCAGTCATCAGGCAGAACAGCTCATTAAGAACTTATACATACTGGGAAAATTCGGATAGCGAGAGACTTATTTCCATTATGTCCTATGGGGAAATGTCTATCTGGTCCCTGTACATTCAAAACGCCACCTACTTTCAATGATGTCAAATACATAACAATGCAAATTATACAACAGTTTATGGATCTCTTCCATCTTTTCCATCTTTCAGGATCTTCCAATTGGAATGAATGATTGTCACAATTGCAAATGTGGACGGGAAAGGAGGGTTGTGGGTGACATTAGGGACTCAGATGGTGTTTTCTCTCATTTTAGGCCAGCACTACCAGCACACACACACACACACACACACACAAGCAGTAACCCACACTTTTCGAGCACACGTGGCGTAAAAGAGTCACATCTCACCAGCTGTCGCTCAGCAACAGTGGGCATCGTGCTGGCATGACTTGACACAATCTGTGCTAACGGGAAGAGAGGGGGGGGGAGTGGGGAGGGTTTAATCAAGTGGCACTTTAAGTTAAAAGTGCACCTGATGCGACCACGCAAAGTTTGGACTGAGCTTTCTTTGTTTCAGTAAAGAGAAGGATAATCGTCCTTCAGCATGTGTGTGCCCTCAGTATTTCGGCAACATTTCGGGAAAGGTCCTTTGTGGTTTCATCGTGACACAGATCCCTGACCTCACTGGGACCCCCCTTGAGCTTTGCCCAGAAGTCTATTAAAGCAGCAATTTCAGGGAGACTATGGGCAAGGTGAAATAAAGGCAGCAGGTATTCTCTCAGAAAAAATGGGCAATTTTTCACAGCTCACTCTACAATGAATTCCAAAGGTCAGGCTTTCAAAAGAACATAAAAGCAAAAAAAGTAAGACTGGGCTTCTAATTCAGACCTCGTTACCAATGATGATGGTAATGTCTGGTCATCGTCCATTTTGGTCGACGTATTGTTCTCAGCCCTCCTTTTGGGGTAACGCACAGGACAGTGGCTACCGAATTCAAATTCAGATATCTACCAACTATAATCTCTGTCTGTACCATCACCAGCCACAGATATTCAAATCCTGTTGGTTACTAGGCACCAAAGTAAGCCTACAAACTGGAGATATTTTCATGTACAATGATAAAGGAAATCCGATGTTTTGTCCCTGTAATGATAAAGCCGTTATGCTGAAACTGATCGATTTGTTATCACTATTTACAGAGAGTACAAACATGCAGGTCACATCCTCTTTTCATGGAATGGCTCCTCTGTATAAATGATCTCTTCAAGGCTTTCAGGTTAGAACACCAATGTGTGGCTCATGTGAAATAAAGACCGTCAGCAAATTGGACCAAATGGACGAATAGCCTCGCTCGGTTGAGAGCATTTGATTAGCCAAAATAACAGGGCTGGGAACGGTGAAAGTGGGGCCACTCGCTGAATCTGAATGACTTGTGATTCAGCTGAGAGTCTGTCATTAGAGCAAAGGAGCACCGTGTGATGGTTCAAATTTAATAAAAGGTACACATAAAAGTGACTGTACTGTTATGACAGTGTTCATGCTGTTTAAATTAACATTGCTGTTTAAAATGAAACACTACGCACAGAGTATCTAAACATCTACGAGACTATGATGATGTCCTGATATTATTATTTATTCATTCCATTTCATACCCACTTAATTCACTTGCAGGGAGCTTAGACCTAACCGGTAGCCGAGGGCACAAGGCGACAATCCAGAGGGCATTCGCTCACTCTGGGACACTTTAGAGACACCAACCCATGCAGACACGGGGGGAACATGCAAACTCGATCACACAAACGGTGTCTGGGCCAATTGTGGGTTAAGGCCCTTGCTTGGTGGGATTTGAACCCTGGACCTTCTGGTCCTAATGGTCCAGGGTCCAATATCTTAACCACTAGGCTACCATGGAGCTGTCCCATGGACCTGGAGCTGTGAGGCGACAGCACCAAGCAATGCCAGTCAAGCCACTCAAGAATCCGCTTAAATGAAGTTTTATTATTGGCAGGAATAAGGTAGACAGCTTTGTACAAACGTTCACCCCTTCTAAACAGTGTCTTCCTCAGCAGATGGTGGCAAACGATACAGTCATCACCAAACGGCTGAAAGGTCTTAACAAGATTTGCTGCTGAAACTGATGGATAAAATAGCAGTTTGTTTTCCTGGGGGCACGCCATAAAGCAGCAGCCTGAGGGCATTAAAGCACTCAGAGGACGGAAAGTGGTCACGCTGGAAAATGATTCCCTTAGGACCAATTGCCTATCCCACAAGGACCACAAGTCTCTCTGCTGGACTCCAAATATTTTGGAGTGGACCTCAGCTATATTGTAAAAGCTTTTCTTGTCTTTTACAGACAGACAATCAAACCAACAAATCAGAGAAAAGGTTCAATTACGTCCAATAAAAGACTGGTAAACAAATACATAACATTTTGTTGAGTTTTGCTTCCTCAGTAAATCAATTGTTGACATCACGCTCTGAAGCAGTACTCTAAAAACCACCGATTGTTGGCAGAAATTTACGTTTGCATTGCTTACACCTTTAGCTTTCACTTCAACACATTTGATTTAAACGTAAAACCCATTTGAAGGCGGCAGACCCAATGGCTGTGTTTGCAAGAGGCTATTAAGCCAACAGTAAATATCGGACCATATGGACATCCGGCCAAAGGGCACAGAATTCTATCATCTGCCTCCATGCTCTTTCGGGGAGACGCCACGGAGTCGCAAAGATTACACCCTGCGCATTAGCGCTGATTTAGAAATGGGTGAGCATCACAAGCACTGATGTACTGTCGGTTGGACTCTACGAGGCAGCCCGAATGAACGAACTCGAACCAGGAGATTAAGGTAGTGTCTATAAATACAGCAGCCTAAGCGAAGCTGAACTGGTTATTACATGAGAGCTTACGGATTTAAGAGTCCTTTGAGTTTTGCAGAACCTGGAAGCTGGTGCTGCACTATGACGATGCACGGGCAGCAGTTCGGAAAGACGCAGTGTCTCGTAGGAAGCAAGAAAGTTAGAAAGGTCTTCAATCTTTAATAATTAATCTGAAGAATTTAAACCTGTGCATACCTGTATTCAATTCATCTCCCAGCCAAGGGGATCTTTATTGCCACTGTTGAAATGGAAGGCAATACTGCCAGCTTGGCTGTGTGTGTGTCTTAGCACTGTCAGTATGAGTGAGACGCCTCTGCATCAGCGTTCTGTCAGCACACATTCATCACAACATATTCCCCAGGACTCAAACCCATCTGATGACCTCCAATCTCCTGTTCTCCTCTCCTGACATGTGGAGGCTCAAACCTCTAAGCTCAAACGTCTGTCTAAATCATTCATTCTCTGCGGTGTTACTTTAGAGCACATTTAAAGCAAAGCAAGTTCATTACTCAGGTAGGAAATAATTAAGAGACCACTGCAAGATTATCAGTTTCTCTGTTTTTAATATTTGAAGGTACTGTTTGGGTGAAACCTTTTTGTGTCTGATTCTATAAATGACATTCCTAATAAAAATATTTCTTTGCAGCAATGGCAAGAACGTTTATTCCATGTACATGACAACTGGCCACAATAACAAACAAGCGTTTTCAGTCCATAATTAATACAGATGATTATACAAAGGAACGTTTATAGTCAGAAATCAATAGTTCAATCACAGCTTTCATTTGTCTTTAGTCAGATGACCTAACAATTACAATCAGGTGTGTCTGTGTTGGAATTCAGATATGTTGATTTAAAAAAAATGGTCTCCAAGTCTGAAATCTGAACAACAGGCAGGCAGCAGAGAATCAAACCTGCCTGTAGTTTTCTGGCTGGCTATTTATAGCTTTTAATACGAGCGCGATCAATAAGCGTGCATCTCATCAGCGCGGCGGCCTAATTACCCCACGTAGGAGCCGCCTCCCTCCCTGGCTCGTGTGCCTTTCCCGTCCAAACACGGCATTATTTCAGTGAGAGCACACAAACAAGCGTGACATATGACTGTGCCAGTTTACTTTTAATAGAGGTCTTGATAGATGCGTGATTCAGAATTGAAGCAGTGTGCAGACTACGAGGCCATGCATCTGCTGCTGTGCTTAATTAACTCGCGTTATGTGGATATTATTACAGAAATGCTTAGCGCCTGATCCATAGGCTTTCTTCCTGCGACTGCTGTTTTACTATAGAAGCTGTTTTTTCTGATTTATGTGCAACTGCCATACAGTTATGCCATACTAATGACACCATTGCTAAAACAATGTTATACCTAATCTGATGGTGGTCTAAGACTTTTGCACACTGCTGTAAATTTATGTCCCTGCTGCATTTTTGTCCTCCAGAGCTTCCTCATCAGTCTCACTTGAAACTTGACTAGAAACATTTTGCTCCTTTTTAGAAGACCCATCTTTACACTCACAAAATAAACACCATCACACCAGTACAATCTCCATTAAACGTAACACGGCTGATGAAATCAGTCTAACCCACGTCTTCGGTTAAGATAAAGAAAACCCTAGTGACCCGACTGATCTTCGGATGGGACAACGAGATAATGTACTTACCCGGTGCCACCCTGAGAGGGATGATGCCGAAAGATTTAGGGAGAAGATTCAAGCCAGTCTAAGCTGGTTAGTAGGGCGCTGTGTGGCTACAGGATGGAAGGATCAAACCAGGTTTCCGGGGCAGTGCAGGGCCGACACGGTGCACTTATCCTGCCCTCATCCCACCGAGGCATTTAAAAGATGTCAAAACCAGGTCTAATTGTCACGTTAAAGGAGTGGCCAATGGGATTTATTGTCAAGAAAAGACAACAAGTGGGGCCGTATACAAGGTGACACAGACAGTAGTGTGCAAAAGTCTCAGGCCACCATTAGACGAGATACAGCATTGTTTAGCAATGGCTCCCCCAGTGTGAACACAGTGGGGTATGGAAGCATAAAGTACAATAAGGTGTATAGATTAAACGTCAATGCGGTAGCTTGATGGCTGTGGTGACCGAGTCCATCTGAGAGCAGCACAGAACCACAAAAGTATGGGTACCTCATGTACCGTGTTTATATTACATTGTGGGGACCAAATGTCCCCACAAGGATAGAAAGACCTGGCATTTTTGACACTGTGAGGACATTTAAGAGGCAAAAGATCTGTATTAGGTTACTGAGGTTAAGATTAGGGTTAGGTGTAGGATTAATCAGCCTCAGTATTCATTATGTCAATGGAAAGTCCCCACCAGGATAGCAAGACAAACATGTGTGTGGGACGTGAATGAAGAAGAGAAAGCCCCGTGGCTGTGTTTTTATGACGCAGGAAGGATTTTGCGGAGTGTAGAGTTTGGTTTTCCTCCACAAAATCCGAGCCCCCCCACTGCGGGGGTAGCCCCGCGGGCCAACTGCCCAAACCCGGTGCCTTTCCCTCGCTGTCTGTTTCTTTTTCATACGTCTCATTTGAGCTTTCAAACAATCCACGTTTCTCTTTCCTTCAAAAGCACTTTCTGTCCCTGTCGCTTGATTTCTCTCTCTTTTCTATCTCGCTCTGACACTCGCACACAAAACACTTATCTCCTCACCACCAGCCATGACTAACAGAACAAACACACTGCAGTGCACATGTACTCACACTCACCCATGGCCAACTGTGACCCACATACGCGCCCACGGACGTATACTCTGTGTAATTGTGTTGAGATTTTCAATGCCTGCTGGATCGCTATAGCTACGGTTTGCGTCCCTTTTTTGGACCTGGATTTCTGCGGTAAATGCAAAACATTACAACAGACACATTCCTTCCTGCTGTCCTAAACCTAAGGGGACACACACACTGTTACTTGCCATGGTGTGAACAGAACAGAGTGAATACTCGGTTACACGACAACAACACCACCAAAATATCAGGCTGATATTTTGAAAATATCATTATCGTGACAAAAATGCCACAAATCTTGAGGTATCTTTGTTTCAAATGTCATAATCACACTCCTTAGAATATGCCAGAATCATTCCGCAAAAAAACAACAGAAGCAGTTTTGGGGATGGGAATGAAACTTTTATGGATGACTGTATTATATAGGATATATGTAAGTAATTACATATTAAGAGCAAAAGGATAAGTCTTTGGGGAAACTGTACATCAAACGGGAGGCCTCTAGTACCCTGTTAGGCTGCCTCTAGCTGATAGGACAGCGATACGAGATATGGATTGGGCATACTGGTTCTGTACTGTATCCTGTGGCATTTTTGTGCTCCACAGATGCTGCAGCACACTCTTGGTTTGCCAAATGGCTTTGGCGTTAAATACCTAGCCTAGGGAAGTGTTGCCAATCCCGTTCGGAAGACCCTCTATAAACCCTTGCTGTTGTGGGCGAGCAATTATTTCTGGTATTCCCCTAGCATATTTCGGGGTCTTAATAAGCTTTGAGTTATATCAACTTGCGTAAAAACATGTTGCGACAAAGTCCAATAAGAGGCGAGAAAAGCAACATAAATCTCATAATTCATTCCCGAAACTGAGACGTGTTCTGTCTCAGACCCAGCGAGCTTATGTGTGTTTAAAAAATGAGAAGACCAATACGGGATGCCCTTATGACATATGATAATCAAGAGAACATCTATTAGACATTCAGTTATCTGACTCTTTCAGGATCTGTGTGGGAAATATATAAACCAGTAGCTTATTAGTCAATCTGTCCATAGTGGCAGGACGTACTGGAACGTGTTTACATAAAGCAGCAGGTCAGTGAAGTGAAGACCAACAGGATCTCAGGAAGTAAGGAAGGAATTATCTCAGTAATAAACGAGTTCGGCTACAGCATCTGTATTCTGCGCCGTTTCCTGTGGGTGGTCTGGGATGCTAGTTTTGGGCTTGCCTTGAAAAATGGGCCCACTGCAAAACTGGCTTACTGACCGCAGCGCGGAATATAAATCGATACGGTGTGTGACTAAGCTAAAAATACACACAGGTCTTCACAAGCACGGCTGCAACAACGACCAGATAAAGATGGAAAAACATCGTCCTGTCTTTATAAAATCGCTACATGGAAAAGCTGGCTTAAAAGGAGCCGTGTAAATTTACTTAAAGGTTATAATGTTGAAAAGCTTAAAAGCATCGCCTGTTCTGGAAATTTCAACTGCACCCATTCAGCCAGCGTTTGCATCGTGCATGTTTATATTTTGGTTCTACGCTGTTTGGCGTTAAAGTGAAGACCCATGGTCTTGTGTGTTCCCTGGAGGGAGTGATATACGGAACAGTTTCGGATGCTGTGTAGATGGTAGCGTTCCACTCGTGTTTTCAGCGGTATATCTGACAGTATCGCTGAGATTTCTTGCGATAATACCCTTACACTTACTTATACAAACATTTAGGTTTTAATGTTATGAAATGCATGCATTAATATCCGCAGCAGCAGGTCATATAAAGTTGAAGCCTGCAAACTTTAACATTTCTGTACATGTATAACGCACATGACTGCATCTCGGTCCTGGAACATGTTCCGCAGTGTTTTTTTCAAGGCTGTAAATCCAAAACAAGCACAAACGGTGTGCGTTGTAGTGCTAAATGACGTTGCTTCACATACATCAGAAAGCACAGCAGCTCTCTCCACCGACCAGATTATGGCAGGCACAACGTTTCTCCCTCAGGGGCAAACATTAACTGTGCTGGTTTCGAAACTCGGTAGTTGAAAAAATCGCAAACACGATGAAATGTACTTTTAATAAGGGACGATTCATGACGGGGAGCAGGCTTATACGTCTTGGCTCATTTCTGTGCAACACTGCTAACTCCAGTGGTCCAATGTAACCAGCAGCAGTGGGCTGGTTCTAGTAAAGTCCTAACCGTAACAGTGGTGGTGATTTCCTCTTTTATTTTGCAATCTTTGTCACACGTAAGTGTTTCGTAACATCCAAACCAATTACATTTTTGTTAAAGAACAACACGATTAAACCACAAAGTGCAGTTTTTAAATAAAGGTTTTATTATTAAGGGAGAAAAAAAAAAATCCGAACCACAAGGCCCTTTGTGAACAAGTGATTTCCCCCTAACCTAATACTGGTTTGGGCCACCCTTAGAGCAAGCAACAACTGCAACCACGTTTTGCCATAACTTGCAGTGAGTCTTTTAAGCATTTTTGGATGACTTTTGGCCACTCATCTTTGCAGAATTTGTTGTAATTTCAGAGCCCATTGGAGGGTTTTTCCCCTCCAGCATGAACGTCCCTTTTTAAGGTCATTCAACAGCAGCTCAATGAATTCAGGGTCAGGAACTTTTTACCTAAGGCCACTCCTCAAGTCTTCATTAATGTTTTCTTCACCATTCAAAGGTGGACTTGCTGGTGTGTTTTGGATCATTGGGTCCTGTTGCAGACAACCCAGTTTCGTTTCAGCTTGAATGTCACAACAGATAGCCCGGACCTTTCCTTCCGGATTTTTTGGTAGAACCGCAAGAAATCATAGTTTACATTTATCACAAGCACGTCTTTCAGGGTCTGAAACAAGCAAAAGGCAGCCCCAGACCATCACACCACAACTAAACACTACCACCATCCATATGTTACTGTTGCTATAATGTTCTTTCTTTCTCTGAAATGTCTGTGTTACCTTTTACACCAGATGGAATGGGACACACACCTTCCCCAAGAGTTCAACTTTTGGTCCTCAGTACCACGAATGTTTTCCCAAACTCTTGGGGATCATCGAGATGGTTTTCTGGAAAAATTGAGACGAGCTTTAAGTTCTTTTTGCTCAGCATGGTTTTCATCTTGGCACGCTGCCATGCAGTCCATTTTTTTGCCCCGCTCTTCTTATGGTGGAGGCATGACACTGACCTTGCTGAGCCAAGTGAGGCATGCATTTCTTTGGATGTTGTTGTTGGGGGTCTTTTGTGACCTCCTTGGTGATTCCGGGCTACAGCGCTCCTGTGTGTCATGTTTCAGCTGGCCACTCCTGGGAAGGGTCTCAATCACTTGTCCTCCATGTCTTTTTTTTTTCACCATTATTGGGTGGATAATGGCGCTCACTCACTGTGGTTTCGCATAGTCGGCAAAGCTTTAGAATGGCTTTATAACCGCGGGGTTTCCAGACTTATAGATCCTCAATTACTGTTTGGGGTTCTCAAAGGTTGGTTTCCTGGATTTCTCTGGCTCTCGGGGGGGTCGGCATGATGTGTAGCTTTTTAAGGATCTTTTTGGTGTACCTTCACTTTGTCAGTGCAGGTCTATTTAAGTATGTCCTGATTGAGACCGGTGTGGGCATAATCATGCCTGGATGTTGGCCTTGAAGACGTTGAACTCAGGTGTCTAAACATCGTTATGTTATGTTTTAATCAAGGGGGCATCCTTTTTTTCACACAGGGCCATTTAGTGTTTGGATTTTTTCTTTTTCTCCCTTACTTAAACACTTCATTTAAAACTGCATTTTTGTTTTAACTTGTGTTGTCTTTGACTAATATGTAAATTGGTTTTGATGTTTTCCGAAACACTTAAGTGTGACAACCATGCAGAAAAATAGGAAATCAATTCACACCACTGTCATGGACATTATATAATTTTGCAAAAACAACAATTTGCCAACAGTTTTTCCTTGACAGACCCATAAATCAACCATTTAGAGCCCAAGTGAGGGCCTGTTGGCATTTGAACTCTAACCACTGACTTTTGTACTGAATTGAAATAATGACTGCAAGAAGCTAGCCATTATCCAATTCGGTGCCCATCACAGTAATGCTCTTGCATTTAAATGAAAAAACCAATCCCTACAGTAAAGTAATTCGATTTACATCACGATGCTACCCTGTACCGAATCGCTCCAAACGCTTCCCATGTAATTACAGAAGAGAGAGCCAGAGCCATCTGTAATGGCCTGCAAGAACAACTTCTCCCATAGACCTGACTTCAACTTGACATCACTCGGAACTGAGCAGACGAAAATAGCTCCTTCTTGCCTTGAGCGTTTGGGTGTTTTTCATCAGTGTTTTCAGTGCACCGGATGCAAGCCTCGTAAACTGACCTTTCCGGATATTAATTTATTGGTCAGTGCGTTGTCCCTGGGCGTCCAATCTTAAGGGGCCTGAGGATTATGTAACCCATTGACACCGCAGCCCTCGCTTGGCCCGTTAAATGTGAGACGTCTCCTCTGCTAACAAGCACACGAAGAAGGTTGCCCTCTGATGCCACTGCAATGTTGGTACGGAGGCCCCACGCGAGGAGGCCGAATGTAATTTTTCTTACCATGGCCTGATGTCCTAAATTTTTCTGTTTACGCGTGTATTAGGCAAAAGGCACCTGAGACTGCATGGGTACTAGCAAGAGAGTGAATTTTTCTGTGATCTGTGATGTCTGAAGCATTTTAAAAGGAAAAGGAACTGGGAAGATATCAGAGATTTTGAGAGAAAAGGGCACACAATGGCACTCCTGGCTAGAGCTAGGATTATGAAAAAAAACAAAGCAAAAAATACTAAAGCTAAATAAATGGTTTTGTGTGACTAAACTAAAAAGACTAGAGCTAACTAAAAAGGGTTAATAAATGAATTCCTCAAGGGTCGAAATGTATTTGTTAAATTTGTCCGATCAAACTTTTCTCTCTTTTTTTCTTTTTGAGGTCCAAAACCGAAAGTGGTTGGCAGAAAAAAAAAGAAACTGAAATTTTTGACGAAATGGGTCCATGAGAAAGGTCCACACAAAGGACAGCGAGACAATGTTGTGTGTTTTGAGGAGGGGAGATGGCATCTAGGTATGAGCTGGAATACCACATCAAATATGGATGCTTCAATTTCTTCTCTGGCACAGGCCTTCACATCACATATCGTTCTCTGAGCTACCTATCTCACTGGATGATAAAGCACTCTGTGTGTGTGTGTGTGTGTGTGTGTGTGTGTGTGTGTAAGCAAAGCTTGTGGCTGATGCTATGCCCCACCCTGGGTGAGTTTTGCTGACTCAAAGGAAGAACTTGATTTGACAGCAATATCCTTCTTTCTTGATTTGAAGACAGAACATAAACCAGGGGCTGGAGTGAGAACCTGGCGACCCCAATATCTTCTATGGCATGTACACGGGCTCTAATCAAACCCCTTAAACCCAAAGGGCTTCGACCTCCACATGTAAATTGAATCAACCATTTATAGAACTAAGATTTATCGAATTTCACTTGACTGCATAATCACCCAACGGAATAAACCCTAAAATATGTCCAGCATTTTTGTTTTCTTTTGTTTTGTTTGCGAGCTATCGCTGACTTTTTTACCCAATGGCCCCCTAGTAGTACCAGAGGCCCACAGCTTGAAACCCACTGCCCTTAGGGTTTTGGTTAGGTGGCGTTCCCTGCTATAGTCTATTTATACTAGTGAGACTATCTGCACTAAGGAAGATTTAAAGTCACTCCGGATAAGGGCGTCTGCTCTAAATGGAAATGTAAACATATTGCATTGCAGGCCGTCTTTCGTTTCTCTTCGTCCGCCCAAGTGTCTGTTTCTCTGTTCTACATCTCTTTACCTCTCTCTCTCACATGATGATTGGTGAACTTTTTTCAGTCTTCGGGGAAAGTGAAGGGAGGTAACGGTGGGTTTATTTTGAAAGCGTTTCAGACTTATGGGCTCGACTGTCAGGAAGCATTTAGCTACGCTCCGGTGCTTCTCAAATCAAGCCTGAAGATGAATCAGCCCTGTACTGGAACTGTGTTTGCCTGAGTGTTTTTTTTAAATGGAAGGCTAGGTCTTTGTGTCTGGATGCATGTTTTAGAGCTTTATGATTTTCGGCACGAAATTCACATGAAATGATTTCCCCCCACATGAATCCTTTGGATGTAATCACAGGAACCTTCATTAAGACTCTGACGGCACCCTGGTACTCATAACTGTTGCTTTTAGTGTGCGCCTAATTAGTGTACAAAACCGTGAACAAGCACTTAACGTGAAAAACAATTTGGAATTGGGTATTTTTTTAAACACGACTTACAGCCACATCAGAATAATAAATGACTATTTACTTTGAATGACGTCTGAAACGAAATCGGGGAAATAAACATCAAAATTGGGGTACTTCTCCAGGTGAGCAGCTGCTGCCTTTCAATCTCAGAACCTAATGACTGATTAAATGTGGAGAGATTTGCGTTATACTTGGGTCTCTGTAGAAGTTATTGCACATCAGTCCTTGGCCTTAGTTACATAGGGCGCAGGTGAAAGTGCCCCTGGGATGGGAACGCAGGCTCCCATACCTGCACCACCAGACCTTCGCTTTGCCGATCCAGACCAGGCTGTTTCCAGCAGCTGGCTCTTACCTAAGCATCCTTATTTACCCCTGTGACAAACGATAAAGATTTCCTAAAAGCACTGCTCACACTCAGGAGATCACCATGCCCCTGTGGCTTGACACCAGGAGCTTTCTACTGACATTTAATCTGTTCTATTGTTAAAATATGCCAAGGTTTAATATGAAATATTATGTGCACCGTGTCCACAGAATTGACTGCTCTCTCCGATAATCTTCTGGTTTCCTCTCACATCCCAGTGCCAGCAGGTGCACTGTCTGCTCAGCGTTACCCCTAGGTACGAGTAACTGGTGCATGTCCAATGCGTATTCGCGACTTGTTTTGGATGGATGGCCCCCAAACTAGGACCAGGATAAAGGGATCAGGATAAAGAGGGAAAAAGTCTGGTCCATGTCACCCCTATGTTAGATTCAGTGTTGTAGAGCAGGTCTCTTTCTCTGACTCTCGCTGCGTGTTTTCTCATCTCTTTAAAGCATTAAATCACATTAAATACTCGGAGGCAATTTGCTCTCGCAGCAACTTCAAAATAGGTCAAACTATCTCTGTTTAATTTGGCTCCAGAGATGCCTTTGCATAAGCCTTTGCATGAACACCTCTTGATATGCTCTAAATAAATAACATGTTTATGCATGAGAATTTCATCTGTGGGCGTCACCTGTCGCCTCATGGCTAAAGAGAACTGAGGCTGTTTGGAGTTTGTATGTTCTCCCCATGCCTGTGGGGGTTTCCTGCGGGTACTCCGGATTGTTCACATATTCCAAAAACATGCCGGTTTGTCTCAAAAGCGTCCCATGGAAATGAACTGCAGTGGACTAGCGCCGAGTCCGGTGTCAGTTCAGCCTTGTGCCGTTGCGCCATTGACATTTAGTGACTAGCAGCAACTGATAGTCTTACAGTCTAAGCAACGTATGTGAAGGGCCGCGCCCAAAGACCCAAGCCATATCCACTAAGCCACCACAGTCCAGTCATTATTCTTTTCATGTTCCTAACATCCTTATTCAAAAACCTCCCTACACCAGTCAAACACCCTGCACCCACCCTGGCGAGTGTAAGACTTAATAATGGTGCCAGGATACCCGATTCAGCACTGCCACCACAGTCTCACTGTCCAGGTTATTTCAGGAACCTGGAGATGACCAGATAGGGTCAGGTGCCCATTAATGACTGTCAGGAAATCCTGAAGCCACACGTTTGGGAGTATTCTTTTCTTTCTGTCTTATCAGAGGGTCACAGATCTACTCTGGAATCTCTGCCGGCTGTGTCTGAGAAAGCTGAGGTTGGTCAGGGGATCACCCCCATGCGGCAACAGCAACCCCTATAGGGCTGGCCAATTAATCGAAATTGACATTCAGAACTGTTAACCAATCTTGGCGACGTTCTGTTTTTAAAAATCGATGAATACGTTCCCCATTGTGTTTTTACAAATGCTACACAATACGATTCAAGAAGACGCAAAGAAAGTTTGCTGTGTGTTTCTTTCAGCTCTTTTAAAATCACAACAATACGCACACGGGCAAAGTGTTCAATTAATTGTGATACTGATTAAAGGTCATATCACACAGCACTAACCCCTATAAAGGCCTGCAATGGACTGGTGTCTCATCCAGGGCGCGTTAAAAGCAGAGATTAAAAAATGTGATAACAACAACGTTGATGCTAATCAAAATCCTATCCATAACTCAACTGGCAGGTTTTATATTACCAATCAAACACCACTGAGGAATCAAAGGAAATCAGAGAATGTTTAATGAAGACTCCACAGGCTTCTCAAGGTCAGAACCCGTTTCTGATCTCGGCCAGAACAGCAGCTGTACGTCACCGTGCCCTGATTGGACCGTGCCTTTGTATGAGGTAAATGTTCTTGCACTTCCTTCCTCCCTGATCTGCATGCGTAAGTAATCAAGTGCAGCAAGTCTTGGATTTGGTATGCTAATGCTGTTTTTCAAAACAATCACACGTAAAAAGGCTTTCAAATGACAACGTGTTCCAGCAGTGAAGATGCTGGTACGTTTGAAATGTCATTTTTAGAATAAAGCGTCTACCTCATTTGCATGTGCCATTTACAACAAGGTCAGAAACCTTACACTGCATCTAGTGTATATGAATAAATAAAGGTCGAGCGGAGTGGTTACAGACCCTGCTTTCGCCTGCAGCCATTAAGTTCCGCCAGGCTTTGGATTGAACCCAATCCTGACCGAGACGAGGTAAAAGAGGAGTTTTCGTTTGTGACCCCATTTTCCATTCCATCCATGAGCCATCCGTTCTGTTAGGTTTGTGCACTGGAAACTTCGAAGCAGCTCAGTCTGCAGTTAATGAGTTCTGTTCATATTGCTCTAATATTAACAGGGCTCCTCTGATAGTCGTTCCACCCGTGGAGCTGGCAGCTGGCTTTTCACACCAGCAAGTCCTTGTGACACACAAAGTTATAACGAGCACACTCATCTGAAATAAAAAAAAACACCCCGGGGACGGCGGACGCACAACAAAGACATCCGGCGAGAACCTTTATCTCGTTATGACTCGACTCAGCCGTGCAGAACCCGAGAGGTCAGGCGGACCTGCGGCTCTGGATTTCGGAGACGCCGAAAAAACCACAGCTCTATCTGGGGTTTGGAAAGGATAAGAACTGATGAGTTGGTAATGAGTCGAGTGCTCGGGGCTGCAGGGACTGGCTTTAGTGCTGTTATGGGATGTAAACACTGACGAGGCCCGTTAATGAGGAGCTTATCTCAGATAAACCACATCAATTATTTTATGCAGGGAGAATCTTTAAGACACGGTCACACTAGGGTTAGGCCGATCAATCAGCCGGACGATGCCTGCGCTCACGAGGCTGGTGTTCGAAAATAAAGGAGAAAATACAGAGAAAATGAAAACTTTTCTAAAACAAAAAGTTGCTGCTACCATGTGCACTAGTCTAACATTTACACGTCTTTGGGGTTTTTTTCCCCAGAAACAAGAAGATGCTGTTATGTGGTAATACATGCTGTTTTTTAGTTATAAAGACAGACATTTAAAGCTTCAATAAATGTTCTTTAAGTTCAGCGATTTGGTGTAGCATTTATAATATTCGTTTTAGCAGTGGCAAAAAAGTATGATTGCCATCATATATCAGCCATCGGTCACTCTGCTCTCTAAAAAAAAAAACCCATATCGGTTGACCACTACTCTAGAACTTTGCACTTTCCTCCCAAAACTGTTGAGACAACATTTTCTCATCAAAATGCGTCTAGAACCTCATCTGCTGAACTCCAAAGTGGTCGGGTTTCGAGGTTTATCAGTTAGGGCTGTTACGATACTCTTCACGACACAATTTTCTCACAACTATTGAATTTACATTTAATAAAAAGACGTTCCTTTATTTAAGAAAAAAGGCACCTTTTATATATTTTGCATTTTTAAACAAAAATAATCCTTTGGTCCCCTGCGTTCAAAATAAATGACTAGACACGGAGGATTAAAATTGTAAACAAAATGCTCTACTTCACCATATCTTCAATGACTGCGTGAAAACATTCCTTTTCATTTCTAAAGTATAGCAATTCAAAATAACGTGTACTTTTCTCATTAAAAAAAAAAACATTTAACTACCCATTAGTCTCCTGCAATTAAAAGAAACTGGAAGAATTCTCACTGAGAACAGCATATGTGTCTGTGAGTATGATTGCGCCCTCTGGTGTTCACAAATGGATGCATTCTATGGAAGTATAATCAAGAACACATAACCCAACTAGACGATTGGATGAGATAGACTCCTAGTATGAGGAAATCGATTTGCTAACACATTACAGTACTGTGGTAGCCTAGTTGTTAAGGTACTGGACTCTGGACCAGAAGGTCCAGGGTTCAAATCCCATCTCTGCCAAGCTGCCACTGTTGGCTCCTTGAGCAATACCCTTAACCCACAATTGCTTGGATTGTAAGTCGCTCTGGGTGTCTGCTAAACGCTGTACATGTAAATATCGGAGCCCTCGCTTGACTGCAGTCTTATCCAGCCTGAATCAGCAAAGCTTTGGCCACCTTTCACCGGTGGGATTAACTGCCTGATTACAGTTTGTGATGAAACTGCAAATGAGGGAAATGAAAGTCTTTAAAAAACAATAACTCTGTGTTTTTTTGTCAGTCTGGCCCTAGATTACGCTAACAGCTCATCTATCAGATGTAATCCTAGAAAGTTATTGCCTTTATTTGCTGCAGGATCACCAACGTTAAACGTTATTAGTGTGTTAGCTGAATGTCTGTAAGAGAAACCAAGAGAACGGGGGGTAAAATGTCTCCAGAGTCCTTTCGCGGCTGATTTTATGTAGATTCAGGCCAAGTTTATGACTTCAGTGAGAGGGCGGAGTGAGCAGTGGCTCGATCTCAATCCTTTCTGAGAAGGACTGTTCAGACAGTGGGGGAATGGAGCTCTGCTGCTTGATCCTTGTGGTCTTTGGACCAACGCTTGTCGTGGACACTCCATTAATACCACAGGGAAACGTGTTAACTTGTTGAAAAGCAGTACCAGGTGGGGTCACTTTACTTAATAGGTGGGGAATTCTGGGACATGTAGTCTTCATCTGGGGCTCCAGTAGTGTAAGCACAACACAGGAGCTTGTTTAGCCATTTACAATGAGGACTTTTTGTTGTTTTAATTAACTTTTTTGTTTGTTTCTCTCAAGAAAAGTCTGTTTCTTGAATGTTATCTATGTATATAATTTTGTATTTACCTTTCGTCTTTGTCCCTCTCACTTTGTTAATTATTCTTACTGTTATAATTGTAAACAAATAAGCTCGAATATATCGAATATCTGTTTATTCAATAAACTGCGTTTGTTGATGGCAAAAAAAAAAAAAAAAAAAGACGAGGACAGGGGTGAATAAGCTAAAAACTTTGTAGTTTACAGGTTGTTTTTTCTTGAAACAGAAACGGTTCTGTAATCGAGGCACGTTCCTTCTTCCTCAGAAATGGCTTTGAAAGCAAGTACTTCATTTCTAAAGCACATTTAAAGCTCTGACATTTTGAAGGTTTATTTCTATATTATAAATAGCCAAAGCGAACGGCTCCCTTTTAAGCAGTGCATCCTGTCGGCGGCTGTAAAAGCCAAAGCGTTGCAGGATTTATTACACCCCATGCCAGGTCCACGCTTGGTTCTGATATAATCGAAGGCCGGGAGCTGTCGACTGCTGATGTAATGAAAGTTTTATGAAGGAGTTTTAATTAAAGGTGCGGTCTCTGTGCTTAGGAGGCATCTCCGGTATCACTCCGGGATGAAGTGGGCCAGGTGGAAGCCAATATTAGAAATCGACAAATGCAGCAGGCCAGGCTTTGATCGAAAGGCTTCGCATAAAAGCGGACGTGTGAACACGGACTTAACTATCCAGTACGGGTTGAGTTGAGTTCTCCTATGTATTGTAGGAGAACTCGTATGTACTCGGGCCTCACTCGGAGCTGCTGACCTGCTTGGAAAGCCTATTTGCTGACCTGGAATGAACTCAAACCTCCCGAGCTCTGAATCAGGGCTTAAAGTAAAGCCCGGGCTTCAAATGTCACTTTAAATCAGTTGCATTAGCCTTTCCGAACGGGCCCACACAGAAGTTCGTGACATTTACGTCCGCGCTTTCGCGTCGAGCGGCGCGAAGCAACACGCAAACAGTGATGTCACCCTGACCTTTTGGTGCTGAACATGTTGCCGATGTGTCCTCTCTCCAGGATGGAAGCTTCCGGAAATCAAAAGGGGAGGCGTTCCTTCAGGCGGTAGACCTAAAATGTAGGGGAAGAGGGAGGGAGGTGTTAGAAGTGAAGAGGCGGCAAGCTTTATAACACGCCAGATAACCTGAACAACAGTCTGGCCTTTCACGATCGACCAAGACCATGACCCGATTCAGCCGTTCAGAGCCCCGGTGAGCCGGAATGCCGAGAGCGGCTGAAAACTTCAAGACACGAAAAGGCCTTTGACGGATAAACTCTTAAACTAACGACAATGGGTCAACTTGGTGCTACTGACATAGTGCAAAACCATCGGAACCTAAACCCATTCACCTCTGGAGGTTTATCTTGGATTAAAACACAGCCATGAGATGTGACAGCCGAGAAATCATTGCTTTGGGCTTCATCAAACCCATCCGAAATAATGAGCTCAAAGGCAAGCATTCAATTTATCCATTTCGCTCTCAGCCAAGAGAACGCGGGGCTTTTAATCACGGCTCAAATGACTTCCGTGCTATGAGTCATCCACAGAGCACGCCGTGTCCCTCTCCTCTCACTCTCTCCCTTTCTGTTTATTCAGAGGATGATTATGATTTTCGGCAGAACCTTTGTTCCTTTCCCCTTCTCATTCCTGGCACATGTTGGTCACATTTCTGACGATAAGAGGCCACATTAGCTCTGCGTAAAGTAATTACGCAAATTCCTCCTCTGTTGCGGCGAACGTGTTTGGCACGTCGCTTCTGTTTGTTGTCGCTATCACCTTAGGACGTCTCTTTTCTCGACGTCTTTGCACATCTGTGACTTTGAGAAGAATTTCCTGATAAACAACAACTAGGCGGAGGCACCAACATGGCAGGGAAATGAGTATTTCAAACATCTATGTGGTAAATAACGGAACAAATTGCCTGCGCTGCTGGGACAGTGTCACACCTGGTAACTATTCAGAAATATCTGCTAACCTTGGCTGCTTTCTTGAGTGTGTATTTTATTCGATTGTATTGCACAAGTCTTGCATAACATTGCAATATGTCCAGCTTGGCCTTTAACAACATCTATGGAGAGATTCTTTCAATGGAGTGTGAGAGCAAACTGTCAGCTTAAAATGAACCATAATCTCAGCTCTAACTAAATACAGGATTATGAACAGCTGACATCATATTTAATTAGGTTTATTATGTAGATAAACAGCAGACGTGGCAACAGAAGGTAGTGAAAAAGAGTAGTCTTGTTTGTGTACAGGTATGTGCTGTTTAACATCTGCTTGCTTTAATGAGCAGCGTCTTAAGAATTATAACAGGAAATGGAAACCTGTCTTTTATACACCTAATTCACATCTGAATGACAGAAAACTAGTATGAGCAAACCCTTGCGAAGTCTGCTGACAGAAAAGAGGATTGCAGAAAAAAAAACATGGTATCAGTCTAGTTTTTCGTTTTATAAAAGACACAAAGGTAAAAATGACTGTATTGTACAGTGCTGTACTAGATGTGTTCATATTGTGTATTAATTAGTATTACAGTTTAAAATAAAGCACTATGTGTGAAGTATCTAAACTACCGTATGTGACCATGTCTGGTCAACATCCATTCCTGGATGGATTTCAAAGCATTTGTGGAATCAGCACCACACCTGACCAGTTAGCATATTACTACATACTGTATAGAAAGTGATGGTTCAGTAACTAAAATAGGGTTACTCCTAAATTCCTTGGACTGTACCTCTACGTATCAGTTTTAGGTCGCTCTGGATAACTACTGTAACGTAAATGGATAAGAAATAATCTGTATTAGAGATCCACTGAACTTTCAGCCACTTAAAATAATTTTAAATGGTAGCAAAAATGCGAAATTAATTAAAATGCTGTAGGTTTCCTTCACTTTCTGGTATTACTGGTACTTTAATTCCAGTAGAGTCTTTATACTGAAGTTACAGACACTGAATTCCCGTTCAGGAAGAGAGAAATCAGCACCGGAGACAGCACCCGTTTCAGAACCGCGGACAGCGCTTCAGGACTAAGCGAGTTCGGGCTAAAGGCTATTCATCACCACAGTCACACACTGGAGTTTCTCACCAAAGTGAGGGTTACACATGCTGGGGCGGGGACTGAGCAACACTTTTTACCACTTGATCCTAACTTGTCTGTTCTTCACACAAAGCTCGACACCCGGTTCATCTGTGGAGCGTTCTAATGGCAGCACAGAAGCTCACACAGGGAACACATCTCAAGACTCTCGGCACTAAGTTCTTTCACTTCTCACATTTATCTTCCTTTCTGTCCCTGTGAAGCCGGCAAATAAAGCGTCAGTGAGGCTCTAAAGAACTAGGGCCCGTTTAGGGGTTTGCCCACTAAAACAATAACTAGCCACGGTGGAATGGAAAGACCGACTCCCTCCAAAAGAAACGTCAATATTTTATCTCAGCTAAAAAACTGAACTCAAAGCACGTTAAGTGGGCTCTGGCCCAAAGATCACTGGCAATTATATATTTCTACTAGTCTGTTATTTCTCTTTTGTGAAACTATATTTTTATTAGTAGGACTGGGTTGGCTGTAAGTGTCAATACTATGGACAGTGATCGAGACTAAAGCACTGCGATCTGATGTTTTTGGCAGATCTGATGATATTTTACAGCTAAAATACCAAACTAATTTATTGGGCTCCGTTTCTTAATTTGTACACATGATCAAAGAATGGCAAAAGTGGATCCACTGACATGGCTACAGTCGACTACATTGGTAAAAACTACGCACAAGCTCAATCAAGCTGGCCAGTATGACTCAGAACCTGACCCCTGTCCCTCTGGGAAAATCTGCACTCCCTAGACTTGATTAAAGTCTGAAGTGGGTTGTTACGTCACCGGCTGTAAAACTACTCGCGTTGTGCACCTCTTCTCAGAAAACTACACAAATTTTATTTTATATATAAATTTTAATTCCTATAATCTGCCAGTATCAAGTGGACTGCCCAACAAAGTCCCTTTAACACATCATACATACTCCTACTCCTACTGACCCAATATAAGCCCATCCCACCCCACTAACCCAATCAGGCTCAGATACCAACGTTCAGCTTTCCAAGCCTAAAGTGGACTGTATCCTGATCCACGCTGTAACATCTGCCTCTCACTGGTAGCTACTGTTTCCTGTTATTTTCTCTGGGATTTCACTTATTTCTTTTTCTATCTTACTCCTTTGAGCAAGGTATTGAATTTGTTGCTCTCACCACGGTCAGTGCATTATTTCTGACCTCTCTTTTTTGCATTTTTTACTTACAATATAGTCTCTGCAAGTGCACCTGGTATAAGTTGATGCTTCTTGTTTACAGTTCAGTCCAATTGTATATTAGTCCCAAAACACAATGTGAAAAATAACTGTGATCAAGACTAAAAAATTGTGATGTGATATGATACATGTAATATAGAGTACATCATGAATAAGCAATCAAATGCTGTGTGTACGTATCAGACAGGGCGTTCTGAGCTATTGCGTTGCAATTTTCTCCCAATACGATTAAAGGCAAGTTTAGATAATTGCCAGAGTAGCAGCATAATGGTCTTTGTACCAATCTGGGCCTCAGCGGTGCTTGGGTGTATTGATTTAAGGGTTAACAAAGCCAATTTGAAACACTGACGTAAGCCATAAAGGCATCATTTTTACAGCACTGACTGAAAAGAAAGTCTACAGTACTACAGTAATAGAACGTGGATATGAGCAGCGAGTCGACAGGCGGTGTCAGCAATAAGGCCACGGAAAGTTTTACTCCGTATTCACTCAAGGAGTCGGAATTCACATAATTGGACTTAATTAAATCAGTGAAGTCATGACGTCCATGATTCTAGTTTTACTGCACGGATCATTGGCTTTGCCCACTGGAGAGTTCAAAAACAGTCTTTTCTGCCTCAGAGCCTTCAGACAGTTCTCCACCACCACAGCTAATTAGCATCAATTTCCAGTCCATGGCAGGAGAAAAGAAGATCTTGATATATGTTTGGAAATCATGGGCTCTTAATTGGACCATTAATTGAAAGCTGCCTCCAATCAAACTCGAGCGTTGTCGGTTCTACTAACTGATCACGGACAGCTTTTACATCTCTTAATCTCTTTCCTTCTGTTCATCTTTGGTGATGGAATAATGCTTGCTGTTTTAAGGCATTTAATTTACTGCTCAAATCCAAAATTATTTTCCACATTTTCTTGTTGCTATGTCACCTGTATTCAACTCTAGTCTCAGCATGGCATGCTCTAGTAGTCACTTTTCTCCATGATAACTGCTTGTACTGGCTGTCAGTGGTACAGCCCGCGAAGTGGCTCCGTGTCTTTTCATATCCACGTATTGTCAGTGCAAGTCATCCTTGGACAGCGATAAATCACTTTTCTCAAACTCTTCCCAGACACTTGCCTTGGGCCGATAAATATGCCTGAATATGGTGATCATTTAAATCCCTAGCGAAGTTATTGCCTAGTGACTTTGTTACATAGGTGTGGCTGTACTTTTAAGACCTCTGCATCTGTATAATCATCAACTAATGATCTACACATCCGCGTGTTTAAAATGCCATTTGAAAATATTATAATTCGTATTTCACTCTGGTAGATGATGCAAACGAAACAAATCTCTGAGGCACGTTCCACTCTCAGCATGATAGTGCGTCCTGCCACACTGCAAAAAATTGTTCAGGAATGGTCCGAGGAACATGCCAAAGAGTTCAGTGTCAACTTGGCCTCCAAACTCTCCCCAATCCAATCTGTGGGATGAGCAGGACAAACGAGTCCAATCCCGATGGCCCTACCTGACACATTACGGTCTTAAAGGATCTGCTGCAAACGTCTTGGTGCCGTTCACCTCAGGACGCCTTCTGAGGGCCTCACAGGGACAACCGTTAGGCAGGTGGCTTTAAACGTTGGCTGATCAGTTGTTCTACATATGACTCGCTATAGTTTAAAAGACTGAATGACTGGTGGTAAACAACGTCTGAAAGTCGCCGTGTCACATGAGATCCGGTAACAACATACAACCGGGAGCGGCGTCGGTAAGAGCTAATGCAGATATTCATTACCATGCTTTGTTTTTACCACTGAGCAGAACACACTTGTTGCAATTAATTATTTACGTGGCATCTTAAGACCAATAGGAGTGGGATTTCCACTGGGAAGCCGTGAATCCTCCGCGAGTGCGGCTGCACGGGAGAACTTTCAGATAGATTAAATGTCATTAAAAGGACTGTGGTGGCCTAGAAGTTAAGGTTACTAGACAATGGACAGAAGGTCCAGGGTTCAAGCTTCCACTGTTGAGTCCTTGTGCAAGGGACCTTAACTCACAATTGCTTGGACTGTATCAATTGCAAGTCGCTCTGGATAAGGGTCTGCTAAGTGGACTTAAATGTTAATGTAAAATTAAGGGCGCCTGGTACATTTACATTTACAGCATTTAGCAGACGCCCTTATCCAGAGCGACTTACAATTGGTACAGTCTACAACAAATCAAAGCATTGTGCGTTTAAGGGCCTTGCTCAAGGACCCAACAGTGGCAACCTGGCAGAGGTGGGATTTGAACCCTGGACCTTCTGGTCCATAGTCCAATACCTTAACCACTAGGCTACCACAGTCCACTCAGTGAACTCATTGAAAGTACACTCATGAACAATGGGTAACGTGGGGGCGCCTCTGGGCTGGGTACGTTTACCGTTCCAAAGAGCACCGAGACTCTGGACTTGCCCTGATGATAATAAGGTAATCAGTAAGTAGACACACACAGGCCAGAAACAGTATGGTGATAGGTTTGATTCTCACAATCTGACCAATGCTGATTTTGGATTCTCGGTTCGAGGAGAGGGGGACCAATAATAAAATGATGGCCATGATGTTCAGGTGTCCGCATACCTTGTAGCAATATGTAGCTTCAATACAGCTTTAACACAAGGTTGAAAGTAATGGAGAAAATCTCTATTCCAACTTACACAATGTACGTTTCAGTAATCATAAACCTTTGATTCTGAGGTTCCAAACTCGAGAGCCCGGAGGTAAAGACTCAGCAATGGCAGAAAACACCCGATCGCGCGAGCAGCAACATCGGACCCTGTCCAGCTCGAGAGAAATGCGAAGAGACAAGGGTTAAAATTTCGTTCCGCTGATTCATTCCCGCCAAATGATATTTTGTTGACAGTGACAAATGCGTCTTGGGGCACTGTGTCCCAGCATGACTTTGTTCCAAGGCTTAATTTCAGCTGGAACAATGCTGAGCAGAATGCGAGGCTCGTTTTAGCAACACATTGGCATGCAGAGGACCCGAGTGCGCCTGAACTGCAGCTCCTTTGAATGAGTACACGACAAACCCGAATGTATAAAGGGGGGGAACATGGAAAAGCCAGACGGTGGGGCAGATTTGGGAGAGAAGACACCTGATTTCGAACGTGAACATGGACGTGTAGGATTTGGCATCCTGGTCTGTCGGCTCTGCTTCGCTGAAACCCGGCGTCGAAGTGGTTTAGCTCCAGAATTCAATCGTTCGATCACATTTAATCAGCTAAATATTTGATGTCTCGCTATCCTGTAGGTAGCACTTAAGATGCAATGACCCAGGGGGTCGATGGACTGGGTTACAGGAGCTTAGTGGTGCAAATCCCTCTCTAATTCGGACACAGTGCTGTAGTCCTAAAACTGCTGCTCTCAAACTCATGTTGCTATTACTAATCAGGTTGGCCATAAACGCAGCGTAGATCTTCCGACTTAGAAATGTTAAAGGTAAAACAAAGGAACTCGCGATAAGTCCGGCTGGAAATAAAAGACTTTTCAAACAATGGTAAAACTGATACGTACTGTACCGTGGGGCACCCCTGGTCTGCAGACCCAGCCCTCACCCCCTCACCCCAAGGAGCACCCTCAGATACCCACCCCTGGTGTCTCCTAACCTCCTGGTCTAAAGGAGGCAACTCCATAACCAACCAAAGAATCGACCAGCAAAGGCACTGAGTGTGCACCCAGTTTTTTCCATAGTTTTGCACCAGAGCTATTAGGACTCTGTGTGTTCCTAAACCCGAATGAATAATATCCTGGTTAAAAACATTTGCAGATACGATCTCTTCTCTGGGCACTGGGGTGGCGCAGCGGGCAATACCCTAGGTCTTGGACGTCACATGGGAGACACAACAGCAAGCCAAACCCAGCCCTGCTATGCACTGGCCCCCGGGGGTTAGCTGTCAGAGCCTAGAGCAGGGTTCTGCTCATTATTCCCAAATCCATGTCCATCTGCTCTGTGTCATTTCATTAAGCACCTTCCTTGTGCATTAACGAAATGAATGAGGCCAGGTTGCCTAATCGGTCACGTTTGCGTACGGGAAGGTGAAATGTAAGGTACTGCCGCATTTTTAGACCAAAAAAGACAGTTCCACACAGTCATTCAGCTTGGATTGTGAGTCTGACGAGTACAGACTTTCACGTAGGTGAGCCTCTTCTTCCACAGTAGCCAATTTTAAACCAAACGTACGGAACACCGTGATATTACTGTTTCAGCTCTCACTTACTTATCTTAGGCTTGTTGTTCAGTGCAAAACTAGAGGCTTAGATTACGCTTTGGGTAAAAAGAAGCAGAAAATACAATATAAATGCAATTTAACTTATTTATTCTTAACACTAGATTTAGCATACAGTATATTATTCAAGCAACCCCAGGATGATATCCCAGCGTCGTCCTATCACATGCAGTAAAAAGTTCAATTCACAGTCGCAGTAAACGTACAACAGCTACTGAATATTTAGGAAGTCGTAAAACAACAGGTTTGGACCAGTTTTCAAACGTCTTAACCGTCAACGGTACTAACGGTTTATCGTCTCACCTTTAACGTTACCGTCCCACAAACTGCTTTAATACACCAACTTCCCCGAAGTACCCGCTGTCTTTTGAATTATCTTTAACCAAAAACGAGGTGAATTCATTAAAATATAAGTACTTACGTTCACTCCAGGGTGAACCCAGGTGCTTTGTCCGAGACCGGTTAAACTGACAGAGCCGAGGCTTCCCAGGACGCGCGAGGCATCCTCAGTAATCCGACCTTCTTAATACAGACTCTACCATCTGGATAGGACAGGGGGAGACTCGGGTCATACCAACATCGTCTCAAGTTCATTTTCCGTTGTTTTCATGGTAGGTTAGCGTAGCTTGAAACGATTTTAATACTACTTTTACTTTTAGGATACTTGACTAATTCTGCTGTTGCTCTATCGGAGTTTTAAACTACATAATATTAGTTTTATATTATATTATTACTGTTTAATTCTGGCACACTTCAAAATAGTAACGATATTAAAGTCCAACACACGTGTTGTAGGTTATAGATTGATTTATAGGTTCGAATACATTCTGGGCGTGCTCACTTATTCACTTCCAGAGAAAAGTTTAAGTATCCAATCAATCTGACTTTAGAAGATGGGTCTAGTCCCTTACATTTGTGAGGAGAACATACCAAACCCCGCTAAGGCTTCACAGAAAAGTTCAAATGTACCCCGGACATGGGGACACTCACTTCTACACACCTATTGGCTATTAAGAGTGTCCAGTATCTCAACAGGCACGAGTTCAGGAGATGGAAGAAAACCGTTGTACTCTGCAGGAGAACACGCCAAATTCCACACAGCCAGAGGCCATTCTGGAAAGGCTGGAAGAGACTCTGGACATGGACCAGTCACTTATTGACACCTAGAGCCAACGTAGAGTATCCAATCCATCTGCATGCATGACTTCAGAAAATGGGAATAGTCCGTGAGGAGAATATACCAAACGCCACACAGAGAAATACCTTGTGGAAAAACGTTTAAATATAACCTGAACAAGGGAAATCCATTGCATGACTGCACACACACATTCACAATGGCACACAGTTGTCCTAAAGTATGTCTTTGGAATGTGGGATGACCCACACGCACAAGGAGAACATACAAACTCCAGACAAGTGGCCGGGCCAGGACTGCAACCCGGGTCTGTGGAGCTGCGAGTGCCGCTTCATGCCACTATATACAGTATTGTATCTATGAAAAATTTGTGCTGTAATACTTAACTTTGGACACTATGGGGCGCTGTAGCATACAGGTGTACGTACGTGTGGTTGATACAGCACACAGGTGAGCAGCAATGAGACGCAGGTTTTTACAAGCAGACACACACAGTCATTGTTTTTACAGATTCTATAAATAAACTATAACAAACAATAAATTAGACTAAATATGATACATTTGATACTTTATTTCCCTACAAGCCACTATGCTTTAAAAACACTATAACTCATAGGAGACCTCGGATAATGTTTAAGACGTTTGTATCCTATGCTTACGCCCGACGTCTGTGTTAAACCTGACCTGTGTTCAGCTTACCTGTACATCATCACACCCTGTGTCACATGGTACAAAGCCCCGGTGCCTGTGGTGTGAGGCAGGACGGAGGGGGCGGTTATGATGCAAGATTCAGGCGCTTTCCTGTCACTGCAACACAGACCGGCCTGCTGACTCATCCAGTGCAGCTCCTGTGGGTAAATATCAGACAGGAATTTGTATTTAACGCACACGGTCCAAACGGTGGCAGGTACAGCAGCCACGTCAACACAGGAAGGCGTTCAAATGAGCTTCACCCTATATGGCGGAGAAAACAGAACGGGAAGGAACCTGATGGAAGTGAACAACAAATAACACGTCCTTTTCTTGTCTCCTCACACAGGCTGTCATTTCCAGATTTGATTTCCTCATTGCTTGCTGCCCTGCCATCCCGTTCCATCGCTTCACCACAGAGCGCTCAGTATGCCGTGGCACGTCTGCTTCACAACCTTTCAGTTTTTTCATGCGACTCCTTCGCTGAGATCACCCCTCAGGCTTTCTTTTCTTTCTCGTCCTAGCTTTTCGAGGTTCTGATTCAGGTTATACACCATCTTTGATTCAGAACTACACAACTCGGATCGTGCCCGTGAGGCCATTTCGGACTGTGCCTTCCTTCCACAGAGGTCTGAGACTCAGTTCTTCAAACAATACCTGGTAATGTCTGTTCTAGCCTCTGCACTTTTGTTGTACCCAGGACTACCTGTTGTAGTGGGGCACATACAGCAGTACCCCTCTGCATGCCAGTCAGTCGCAGGGGCACAACTGTGCATAAAAACGAGCCTGTCATTTAAGCAATCGACCACAAGAGGAAGAGGTTGTCACGAATAACATCATGGCGAGTGCCGTAGATCATCACAGCCGTCAGGTTATTCGTGCTAACACACAACCTTTAAAAATACACAAACAACAGTAATTGTCATACTGAATATGTTTAATACTGACAATACCTTCCTTGCAACAAATGAGTTGTTGCTATGCAATGGTAACAATCCCTACCCACAAGGTCCAGGGTTCAAATCCCACCTCTGCCAAGTTGCCACTGTTGGCTCCTTGAGCAAGGCCCTTAACCCACAATTGCTTGGACTGTAAGATTGTATCTATTGTAAGTCGCTCTGGATAAGGGCGTCTGCTAAATGCTGTAAATTGAAACTCCTGGTAAATGCTGGATTTGTTATTACACTGTTATTGACATATAATGGTCGCTAGATGGCGCTTCTTGCACAAAGAAGACTGGCTACAAAGTCGGCTTGTTTTTGGCCAATGTGTCGTTCCTTTCCCTGTTCATAGTACATGCAGTGAGGCTATTCCATTAGAATGCTTGTTTATCTCCCATTATTCGTCATAATGTTCTGTTTATATATTTCTTTGGGGCAACCATGTTTCCAAAGACAAAGGCTCCGTTACAAATGCACTAACACTGTGGTAGCCTAGCGGATAAGTTACTGGACTACGGACCAGAACATCCAGGGTTCAAATCCGACTTCTGCCAAGCTGCCACTTGGGTCCTTGAGCAAGACCCTTAACCCACAATTGCTTGGATTGTAACAGTTGTAATTGTTACAATATTAAAATCATTAATATCTGGTTTGTGACCCATTTTCCACACATTGAACTAGACATTCACTGCACTGTACCACCTCTTCTCAACCTATAAATCTTGCCACACACCGCACAGGTATTTATAGCCAGATCACTCTCGTGAAACGCCATCTACAGGAGCCTGAAGTTACTACCACCTTAAACACGCACGGTGACTCATTTTTTTTGTCGAGGGAGCTTAGTAAACAATTACATTAGAAACACAAGTCGCACTTCATAAGCTTCTTGAACGTCTCCGGGGTGTTGTTTCAGATGGCACCGCTGCGTACTGGACATACGAGTGAGCAGGAGTTACAAAACCAATGAATTGTCTCTTTCCACCCAAGTTTGTTTTCAGGAGGAAATTGCTGCATGGCTGAACAGCACACCTAAGGCACCGAAGTGATTCATTCGCTTTGAACGTGTTAACATTTGCATAAGTCCTGTCCACGACGCTCCCTCAGGAAATGCGCTGCAAAACGATTTGTTTCGCTGCTGCACCATTTAGCGTCTTGGGCGCTTGCTAGGAGTAGCAGCAGACCAACAAGGCATAACTTGGTTTTTCAGTAACTTGCAGGCAGTCTAATTAGCTGCCACCTGACATCAACCGCAGTGGGGCACTGGAGGATTCCACTAGTAGGCCGTGCTAATGCAAAGAATTCATCGTAGCTGGACTCAAACATATCCCAGGGGATGTGAAAAGTGCATGTCATGTTCAACATCTTGCCTGAACTGGGCAATACCTCCAAGTTGAATAACCGAGTCAGGATATTGATCAGGTAGCCTACCAAGGGGACAGTGGCAACTCTGCAGGACATAAAGAGTCTTTGTGACTGAGATTGGTCAGCCTGTGCATGTGACAATGATCTCACAGGCTTTATACGAAGCTGATTTGCATGGCAGGATGGCAAGAAAGAGGCCTCGTGACTCGTTTGTGCTTCTGATTTGATGGTCAGATTGAATTTTGGGACCGAAACCCAAGCACTATGTTTGGCGAAAATATGTACTCTACCTAATGTGAAGAATGGTGGTGGTAACATTATGCTGTGTGGGTGTTTTGTTTCAGTTGGGACTGGGCAATTGGTCAGGATTGAGGGAAAAACGGATGCCGTCAAGTACAGCCAAATTCTTGAGGAAAACCTGCCGCCCTCTGCTGGACGGCTGAAGATGGACAGATAATTCACCACCAATTTGAATTTGAAGTCTAATGCTAAAAGTTCATGTTCTTCCCTGCTTATCCTGGTCAAGGAGGGGTTAGAAGGGTACATATGTAAGCACGCCCTGTACGGGACGCCAGTCCATTGCATCGCTCAGTGAAATGTTCTGCTCAATTCGATTCCAGTTAGGCAATCAGAATCCACTCTGGCCCTAATGACACTTCATTATCTGCTCACTGACCGACTGCAGATAGCAGTCCAACAGATCAAGTAGCGTCTTGTGCACGTTCTGTGCATCTGTAAACACAAACAAAACCACTCTCGGCGACTCTGCCCGTGCGGACAATTTCTCAGTTATTACACACGGAAGTCAGGGGTCGGCAGTCTGAAAGTCGCACATTTTCTGAGCAGCACTGGGACTTGTTAGCTCATTGATCGATGCCGATTGCCGGTGGCTGGAGATGGAAATCGATGAGCACAGTGTGGAGTTGAAGGCGACCAGTGAACGATGCTTCTGATGCTGTCACTTGAACCCCCTAGCGGGTTTCCATTAATAAGTCAGGGAACCGGCAGAGCCGCTCAGGCACGAGGACAGACAGAATTTAAAGGCGCACCTCACCTAAATGTGCAAACATCACTGCAAAGGGCCAACACCGGCTGGGGGTAGAGCTTGAATGATCCAAATGAATCAGGCTGAATCCATCTTTTACAGTCCCTACTGTACATGGCTCATTTGTTGCCATTCAGATCTGTGGGCAGGTCTGTGTTTAGGCATATCAGCCCTTTATACTGGCATACTTGTTCTATATAATTGTTTCCAAGAGGTATTCGTGTCCTTTAAGATAGATAAAGATAAAATAAATCTCTTGTGATCTGGATTTCAAGAGTAATACACTTTCAAGAGGGAGTTTGTTTGCAACATCTGATTGTTCCCGCTGTGCTCGATTATGTGTAAGGGACATTTGCATGTAGAACTGCAGGTGCACTCAGGCATCCTTATCCCTATCCCTATCCTCTGCGAACAGAGCGACAGTGCAGGAAGATGGGGACCACAGCGGGGTGCAAAAAACGAACCGTGGAAGATTCGTTCCCTGCAGCATGCGCGGCTCTTGGCGCTTCACTGCTTCCGCTCAAATGGATGTGACAGAGCCCGCTGCCTGTCACATAGCCATTCCTCGTCACATTACCTACCCACCCGCACCGGAATCGGTGACATTTGCATGAGAAAGGAGACGCGTTCTGAAAAAGCATGTTAACCAGGGGCGTGATAATAGCTCGGCCTGAGATGTTCCACCTCTGGAACAATGAATGTTTCATTCCGGCGCTGACAACAGCAAACAAAACACAAGATAATTAAGACTGTTGAGCCTGTCTCGTCATTTTCTGAAGCGTCTGTTCATCAAGGAGTGCACCTGAGCTAAAACCCATCAAGCATTTATGGGGGCACTTGAAGACGGAGATAGCCGTGCACTCACTAACATCACAAGGTGCTCTTTGGACGTATGTTCTGTGAACCACGGTGACTGAAAGTAGATTGACATGCTGTTTTCTGCCTTTCTGATTTCTGTTAGCAGGTGTTTGCTTGTACTGGTTTTCTGTCATTCAGACATGAAGTAGGTGTATATAAGACAGATTTTTATGTCCTATTTTATTCCAAACGGATGTTGATCAAATGGACTTTATATTCTTAAAAACGTGTGTTTTGTACCTGTCTTGTAAAATCATGCTGGGATAACGCCGATCATCGCAACATTTTGGGATCCATGGCAGCCTGGGTGGGATGGGCACTACCAGGACTGCATTCTCCATAGTTATATATCATTTGGAAGGTAGAAGTGATTTCAAAAGAAATTAAGTAAATAATTCAAACATAAGTTCAGGTGTAGTACCCTGACAACATTGGGCACAATACACTCTGAACAAGGTACCAGCAAAACATCCTACACTCATGCCACCCCTAAAATACATATCCACATTTGGATATGGATAATTCCAAATTCCAAACTACTTTCATCCCTGTATGGTATGGTTAGGGTTGTTGTAGATGGGTTCAGCGTTTTCCACCTGGAACAACCGAAAGCTCTAAAGTGTTCATTAAATCTGAAGAGCTCTGCAGGATCTCACAACAGGCTTGTGGACTGATCCACTTCATTCCGCCTGGTAAATAAGAAGAACTGCCCTTGAGCCAGACGGCAAAAATTAATATCGACAAGACATCGGCTTGGAGCAGAGATATAAACGCCAGCTGTTTCCACTGACTGCCCAGCGAAGGCTGACCGATGCCCTGACGTGATAAAGTCCATCCTCCTTTGATGTGTTTTTCCTTTTATCTGATGAGCAGGCATCGCAAGCAGGATATAGCTTTTTGTGGACTCTTATGCTATCTCAATTACTGCTACGTCTCAGACTGTCACCTCAGGAAAGCATAAGGAAATGTTCTTTGCTTGTGAGACGACTTTCTTACAAAACCTCTTTAGATTTTTATTATTGTAACTAGGTGCTCAGCAGTGATTCACTGGGCCATCTCTGTGGTGACCTGGGTTTGAGTCTGGATGGATCCCTACCTGAGGGAAAGGAGGCGGGTCAAGTGGGCTTCAAAAGCACCCCTTCCGGCTGTGCATTGCATTGGCATCCCATCTAGGGCCTGCACTGTGTGTGTTATAAATACCTAAATACATAGATTGAGAAGAGGTGGTACAGTGGATGTCATGTTCGACTTAACAATCGGCAAAAAGGAGTGATTGCATTTACATTTATGTCATTTAGCAGACGCCCTTATCCAGAGCGACTTATAATCCAAGCAATTGTGGGTTAAGGGCCTTGCTCAAGGACCCAACAGTGGCAGCTTGGCAGAGGTGGGATTTGAACCCTGGACCTTTGGGTCCACAGTCCAGTACCTTAACCGATAGGCTCCCACAGTCCCATTGGGAGTGCCAAAGGCCATAGTGTGAAGGAAGTAATCCCGGTCTACAGGAAATTGTCGTCTGAATTCGTGGTGGTATTACACGCTATTAAGTATCTTTCAGCCATAGGTGACTCATTTCTTTTGTCTGGTGAGTATACTAAGTATGTTTATATGTAGCTTATAGATCTTTCCTCTGAAGAAGCCTTAATCAGAACAAGGACCATCAAAGATCAACTGTAGAAACGCTCGAAGGCGCATGAACACATTGAACCTTGAGGAGGATGGACTGTAACAGCACAAGTCCACATCGTGTTTCAACTCCCTCACATTTAGGAGGCACAGGGTCACCAAAACTGTCCAGCTGAAGTATCTCAAATCTCAAGAATTTCTCATTTCTAATGTATGCAGACGAAACCAGCATGAGTCCTTGGATCAAAAGTTGCCTTGCGTCAGCAGTTCAACCGCAAACTGTTTTTTGGCAGACATGATCGGCTGTGTCTGAGGGAGTGGAGCCTGAACGAGGATTTGGCACTGCATCAGCTCCTGCTGAGTCCTGCGTCCCATCCAGATGCTGCCTGCATCCAGTGCAACCCTGACCAGAATGAGCAGGGTTACAACGGGGGGGAAAATCATAAAACTACTCTTTTGCTTGAAAAATAGAAAGATCTTTATACTAATATAAAGGATTTGTATTATATAAAAAATATATTATACGAACACATGGGACATCTCGTGCTAATTAGCGAGCGGAATCGGAGTGTCAACGTTTTACGAAAGTGTGGTGGACTTGGAGTCCCGATTGCCTTCTGCAGTGTGTCGAACCATGTGCGACAAACCAGTCAGCAAATGACAGCCGCGCTTGCCAACGACCAGGCGAGGACATCTGATGTGTAAATAATGGAACGCAGCCTTTCTCGAATCTTTTTCAGACTCGTAAAATCGTTCTCCTTCTTACAGAGCGAAGCAAGCGTGCACGGCGTGCTTTAAGAATTCATACTAACCCCAAGGTCATGTCTGTCTAGAAGTTTCCATCTTGTGCCTGAATGCTGGCTGGCGTTGCAAACGACCTCAACCCTTCGACTTGCAGGAGCACCAGGTATTTAACCTTCCTCTAGTGGGGATGTCACCTTAGAAGTAATCCTGAGTGTCCTTGACCCACCCTGCCAATACACGAGTCATTAGGAGGAGCCAAGGTGTGAAACATCTGCGAGCCTTTGCTCCACCCTGCCATCATGTGAGTCGTCATAGTCACATGGATCGAGGTGCGATCGCAGGGGGTTAAACCTCCTGGGAAGGGATGGCAAGACTGCTTTGTCCTAAACCACCCCTCTGTTCAACGATGGCAGTTCTATTTCAACATAGATGGCCTCCTTAATGCCTCTCAAACCATGTCTCCTCATCACAGAATTTCCCTTTAGATTGCCAGTGTATCTTTATAGTGAATGTAATTCTTTGTAATTTCTTAGGATTGATCATCAACATATGGTGTCCATCTTATTTCCTGGCCTTATGGTCCATGTCTGACCTTAATATAGAAGCATTGCTATATATTTGGCTTTACTTGCCTTGAAGTCTGGGACTGCATTTGAATCCTTCATGAAACCACATCTAGTCGTTGTCTCAGTAGTCACGCAAGTTCACCAGCGGTTAAACCGAACAACGTTCTCAGTAAGAGTATATTCGCTGTGCTTACGCACTTGAACTGATTTCCTAACAGATATACAAGTTGACGAGCTCAGGTTTCCTTTAGTTTAATTAGCCCCAGGTGGAACATCTGGAGGAGGAAGAGCTTGAGAACATTTCCTCCCATCTCTGAAATGTACCCCTGTGCCAGGTCTCAGCTCCCATGTTTAAAAATATCAGACGCCCACGCTGCTTGACAGTCGAGTCAATAACTGCCATCCCCATCCGCCTGCCTCTTTTTAATTTCGCCAATGAATTACCGGTGCATGTAGCTCGGCGACTGCTTGAAGTATTTACTTTGCACTTTATGAGGTGGCCTTCACAGCCGTTCCGCCGTCTTCCGCGGTCGTACCAGCGGCAGGCGTGGTAATAATAACGTCTGATTGAAAGGCCAGGATTACCTTCCTTCTGTTGTGCAGAGTCTGTTGCTATCAAGTAGAGATTTCATCACGTGCAATTACGCACCTTAATTCAGACACAGCGAGGGGCCTTATCGTCATAACTTTGTACACTGCTATCTGGGTTCCCAGCATTTGGTGTGGGTAACCTCAGAGACCCGGGGGGTAGAATGTCTGTTCTTCATAGGTGAACAGTCAGTCAGGCTCAGTGATGTGCAGCATATCGCTCTGAACTTAAAAAATCAACAATTTACATAAATTACCAGGCATGCAATCAACGTTTAGTTGTCGGCAAAATATAATTAAATTTTGCAGACCCACTAGTTTATACCAGCAGCCCTCATTTTGGACTGGTACACTTAATGACCATGACACGTTGTGGCTGTTGATAATAAAGTGTGTCCTTCATATGTAGCCTATATGCTAACTCTGGCAACCACACTAACAACCACCTGACAAGCATATAAAGCTTAAAAATTCAAAGGTCACGGTGTTACGATGCATCGAGATGCAAAAATGTCACAATGGTATCACAGAGATATCTCATGTGCCTTCTCTATATGGACACCAAATAATGTCGTTGCATTCTTTGAACACCAGAGGGCACAATCATACATCATATATGGCATGTCTTCCTTCATATCTTCTCCCAAGGAAACTGAAGGGATTTGGGAAGTTTAGAGGTATTTGTATAGTGCTTTTCACACACACAATTGATACAAAAAGGTGTTAAGGTGTTTGATAAACTGGTCATGATAACAAGGTCTCATTTTCAATTTAAGGCAGCACTTGGCTATTAAAGTTGTTTGGTTGAAAAACTTTCTTTCTAAAACGTATTCTTTCGACTTATAAACATTACATTTCAGAACTGAAAACGGACTGCCACTTATTGAATGTAAAATCAATAACCGTGAGAAAATCTGATCACAAACTCAGTATTGTGAATCGAATCGTGAGTGTATAGTTACACCCTTACTAGATACTAGCTTGTATCCTGGTGGTCCTTTCTGGTTGGGTCCGACCCAGTTCTGCACCAGTGACTTACACCTGCCACCCTTGGTTCTACTGGGATAGGCACTGGAACCCCCAGAACCATTAACAAGAACAGTAAAAAAAAGACTTGATTATATGGATACCCAGATTTGCATTTGGGCTACCCAATGAACTATAACAAAAATTCCTATATGTAACTCCCAACGCTCGAAAGGTTTCGAAAAAATATGTAAACGCAACGCCAAAAATTCAAAGTGGATGTCACATTCAGCCCTGCTAATGTGCAGCATATTGCTCCGGTACAAGCGTGACCTTATAAAAACATCAATTTACATAAATTACAAGGCATGCAAGAAACATTTTACCCACAGCAATAGAATAAGCTTTGCATACATAATTGAAGCTGTACCTGGACACTGTAGAGAGAGAGACAGACAGTCGCTGTAGTCTACACTGGTGGTGTACAAATATGGGAGGTCGCACAATACCAGCATTTCACTTCTTGTTTTAAGGTTAAGTGTGTATATAACCAGTGGTTTACAAATGTATTTAAAAATTTAGAAATACTTGACTGTACTTAAGTCGATTTGTTAAATATTTCTATTTATGTTATGTATTCTTTGACGTAGAGTTTCTCCTTTGTAAGGAAAAGATACCCAACAGAAATATCGGCTTTTATACACTCAAATCAAACCTCAAGTAAGCACCATGTGTGTCTGCGTTGCTCAGGTACTTTTGCGTTGAATTTACCATGTATATTAACTAGCCGTGTTAGCTGCTATTGTGGTTAATCATGCTAATTATAGTACCATTATGTACTTCTGTGTTGATACTTAAGTAAAAAATCAATGACCATGAAACACCATTTGGCTGACTTTTACCTGATACTTGATTTTACTTGATTTACTTGAGTTTTACTTAACGTGGTCACATAGTAATTTAGATACTTTGCATAGTGTTTTATTTCAATCAAGAAAAAACTAATAAACCAACACAATCAAAGGCCACGCAACATGTACTGTAGATAGATATCTTTTGAGGAGTTCTAGAGAATTTGGCACAAATTGGGGACTGTGGTAGCCCAGCGGTTAAGGTACTGGACTATGGACCAAAAGGTCCAGGGTTCAAATCCTACCTCTGCCAAGCTACCACTGTTGGATCCTTGAGCAAGACCCTTAACCCACAATTGCTTGGATTGTAAGACTGTATCAACTGTAAGTCGCTCTGGATAAGGGCGTCTGTTAAATGCTGTACATGTAAATGTAAATTACAACATAGTATGACTGAAGGTTGTTATTGTTTTTTTAAATAACTGACTCGTAGTTTGGCATACCATGACAGTACTGCGTTGTTTGTGTTTTGCTAACAACACTAAATACTCTTACACCGTGTATCGTGGTACCGATCGTATCGCCACACCTTTAAACGGCTCTCGTCTGCGATTATTACGAACCGGTTGTTGTCCCGAAGCGGCTGCCGTAGCGGTTGAGACCACTCGAGGAAGTGTCATTGCTCGTTCATTACACATATTCTTCAACTAAATTGTATACTTGCGTAGCTAAAATGTCGCGCAGGAGAGCAGCTGGGCAAGAAAGCGGTGGAAATGTTTTAGCTGACAGAAAGAAGGTCCTGAACTTTTCTTTTCTCCGCAACATTTGGGGCTAACAGAGCTAGGCTGTGTGGCTAGCGACGAGGCTGCGTCCCAAATCGCATACTTCTGTACTAAACAGTGTGTAACATTGTAATACAATACCGGTTGCTAATGGACACTCTTTAGTAGAGTAGTGTTTGGTTTAGAACACAGCCTCTATCTGCGCGGTTGGAACCCGAACGGTTAGGCTGCGTGCCAAATGCGTTCTTAAACACTAACGAGGAAGCCTGTGTATGCTTTAAGGGAATGGATTCCGCTTCCTATGAAGTGCCCTACAAAGGGAGTAGGGAGTCATTTGGGATTAAAGCGCGTTTAACGGCTGAATACGCTTACATTTTGGAGAATTAATAAAAATTGTCGAATTAATAAGAAACAAGGGATTACTCCCGACCCTGATACGTAAACATTACTTGTTACTCTTTGTATTTATATTTATGTGGTGGTGTACCGTGAAGCTCCAGTTATGGTCCACATGTATGTGGACACCACTTCTACCACACTCAATGGTAACAAGTGTTTAATATCAGGGGTGCAGCCATGCAGTGCCAATACAGGTGTGCGCCGTTTAACGTTTGCGAAACAGGTCGTTGACCGAAATGGTCGTTGAAACACTTACCGAAAACAAAACCATTAACACAAGTGTTACACATTTTATTATCAATAAATTTGCTTCAGGTGCAGGCAAAAGAGGAACCAGCTTCTGTCAAACAGCACCAGGAGGAGAAAAGGAGCTGCTGGAGCACGGTGTGGTTTTTAGGGAAAGTCCTGTTGCTCGTTCTCTTCGTCCCGCCGTTCCTCAATTATGCTTCGCTCCAACGAGAAGAACAAGCGCTCAGACCTAAAGGTAAATATTAGGTACAAGCTATTTCGCATGCTCAAATCTGAAATCTGCTTACAGTCAATGCCCAGCTTTGGTTTGTAGAGATAAGAGTCTGTTCAGAACAGTTATTTCCAGATCATGACTCATTACAGCAGGTTCGGGTATTAAATACTCGTAGGTTACAGCAAGTATCCGGATGCTGGGTTTGACTGTACTTGTAAACAGTAAACTGAAATGTTGGTTCTGTGGTGCGAAAATGTCAGTACACCTTAACTGCTTTCTCTTTCAGCAATTACAGTACATGAGCTGTGTCACTATCATTAGCCCCTTCCATATCTTATGTATGTTTTTTTCTTGTAGATGCACAGTTCATAGATATCGGTCTGGGCCAGATAATCAACCTTATCTGCAAAGGTCAAGGACAACCAGTTGGTAAACGCATCCATATTTTGTTAAAAACGTTCATTTATTGCTATTTGGTAATGTATCTGAAAGGTAAAATGTGTAACTATGGGAGCAAAAGGTGAACAAATTTGTGTGTCTTAATGTAACTGAAATCAGGCAGTCGGAAAAACTGTAGTAGCATAAAAATGGACAAATTATTTCCAAAGAACTGTGGAATATTGGAATATTGTTGGTGATCCACTAGTATTAGTTACCAAGTTGGTCTTCCTAATTCTCTTGACCTTACACTAATACAGTGGAGCCTTTAAATGTCAATCTTACAATTTGGACATCGAAATTCAAAAGTCCCGACCGAACATGGGCACTCTAAATTAAACACTCAACGGTGCGATCGTCCAAAGACGATGCATGTCATCCAGTCCAGGCGGTGGCGATAGTGCACTAACGCGGTATGCCAATTGGAACTAGGGCACGATCATAGGCATATTACGTATATTATTTTATGTATAGGTATATTATATCAGTCTGTGGGGGCCGGAACTGCATTTGTTTCACTTTATTTTCACTTATTTCATGTATTTATGGATAATTATTATTGTAGCATGTTGTATTTCTTTGCTTTATTCGTGCTTTTAATCATTAATTCCATATGGATATTGTGTGAAAAAAAATCATTTTCCAGTCGGGAACAGATGAATCCTATTTACGTTACTTCTTATGTGGAAATTTGATTCCGACTTCGAACAAATCAGGCCTTCTGGAACCAATGAAGTTCAAATTCCAAGGTTCAAATGTACATGTCATGTATAAAATAGTTCTCCGTGGAGGTTTCCTTACAGTATGTCATTTCAGTTGGACAGTGGTAGTGCAGGGGTTAAGTCCAGAAGGTTGAAGGTTCAAGCCTGGATTTGCCCAAACTAACATATGCGGCTTCAGCCTCAGTGGGTTGGATTGTACCTTGTATTTTCTCAGCTCTAAGTCTGTCTGACGGTCTGGGTTTGGCCAGAGGTGCTCACATTTTTGCATCTGCCAGGAAAACCAGTTCTAGGGCTGGTCTTAAAAAAAAACCCCAAAAATAAAATAGTTGTTTTCTTACATCCAGGCTATAACTCAACATTTTGAATGCACCTCCACTACACTGATTGCGCAGCGCTGCCCTTTGTGGCCTTTTTGTTTTGTAGTTATTCTCGACGCTCCGACCGGGACGGCTTGTGATATCTGGCATCATGTGCAAGAGAGGCTTTCACAAACCACAAAGGTGAGTTTAATGAGATCGCTGACTCGGTGGCTGCCTCCCTGCCGAGGTGCAAATCTGACGGAGCGGAAGCCAGTTTGTTTGTGTGTGACATGTTTATATAACGAGCGATAGTGGCGTCTAGCCCGAGGCGGTTCTGAACATGAAATATTTAATTGGAGTGAATGGTATGTGGCAGGAAGGAAGCTGGGAAATCCGGAGCGTTGCGCTTGCTTCTGCACTTTGTGTAATGGGATCCTCGCTTCTCAGGGTAGGAGGAAGGCGCACAGTCCTAAACAAAGACGCCTCGCTATAATGATGCAGTCTGTGAGCTGCGACGGTTTGTTTCATTATATCCGGGGAGCACTGGATTTGACCGACCCAATCCGAGGGTCTGGGGGAAATGTAGCAAAGGTGATTACAAGCTTACTTCGTGTAGGGATATATTCGGTAAAGGTGATGTGTAAACACTAACGGACCAGGCACGGGACCAACATGGTGCCCATCACTATTTGTTTGGGGCCTAATGAGGATTGTGCATCATGACATGATTCTCCCTAACTGTCTCTTGTGGCTTAGTTATTTCTGCTTAATCCAGTTCAGGGTTGTGGGCAGAACTCAAGCAGGGTGCCAGTCCTTCACAGGGCACATGCACACAGAAGGGATCAGTTTTCGAAACACATGTCTTTGGAATGAGGAGGAAGGTGGCGGTCGATGCTGACATTACATAAATCAGTGTATTTGAAACACTGCAGTATTTTTCCTTGGAGCCCCCCCATGAGTATCTAAGAAAAAGTGTGCCCCAGCCCCCACACACACACACAGACAAAAAGAATAAAGTGATTCATTGCAAGCCTTTTGACCTAAATTAGAGCATTTTATGTACAGTTTTTTTTCCAGTCAGGGTGCTATGTTCATTTTATTTAACAAGTGCAAATTGTACGGCCACAAACTCCGAGCACCTCAGAGCGGAAAAAGCCCTACGACGTTTGGCGCCCCCTGAAGGGGGCCCGGATCCCAGGTTGAGAGCTGTGGTGCTATAGCTTTGGTATATCCTGTGATTCAATTCTTGGTGCAGTTTTACAGCTTTAAACGTCTTTATTTGGTTTCGCAAAACCTTCATTGGATAAATGGGACGTTCTCGTTCTCTCAGGTTTGCGCTTATGACCGAGTCGGCCTGGGCTTCAGCAGGAGAGCCATGCTGAACGATACCACAGACGAGGAGAAAGTTTGGAGATCCTCGACCACCGGGAGGTACACGATTCTAGATAATGATGTAATAAAAATTCCCCAGAAAATGAATGGAGTTGTATTGTACAGGCGTTCCCTGGTTTACGATGGGAATCCGACAAATCAAATAAGTTAAATGTGTCATGAACGGAGAAGTTTGATATAGTCTGTACTGTGGCATAACATACACGTTATGCACAAAAGCAAAACACTTACTCTATTGGTGAACTCCGCATCGCTGCTTAGCTACCTGTAGCTTGTTACCTTTCGGTTGGTGCTAAACGAAGCTTTTTGCACTAAGATTACAGTACAGTAGAAGTAAAAAAAAAAGAATCATTGTGTAGTGAATCGTGACTCGTGAATCGAGTTTCAGCTGAAACGAGTCGTACAGTTGAAGCAAGTGCGCCGAACCGAGCCGAATTCTTCTAGTCAAAATACGAGCACTGAATTCGACGAGTTCTGCGGTAAAACTGCATATTTTTATTTTACTTCTCCAAACTGTTCATCCAGGCTCCACGAGTATAAATTACTGGTCTCCACTGCGGCGGGTCTGATCTCCCATCAGTGGATCAGTCTGTACTGTAGCCGCGGCGGAGGAAACCTCTCATGGAGACGACCTTTCACCACCCACGCATGGGCACGATGGCAGCTCTGATTTCCACTCAGCACTTGCCGTGGGGTTAGAGAATGTGTGTGTGTGTGTGTGGGACATTGCTCGTCCTTCACCAGCACGCTTTGCTGCTTCAGGCCCCGTGCTGATCATCCACCACGTCCTCGTCTCCTGCCTGTAGATGCCCTAACGCATGTGAGAGCCGCTCGCAGATCGCGATAAGACCAATCGATTTCCTTCTCCGAATTCAATAAGCAGCCACAAACAGGATCTCTGAGAGACGTCTCGGCGATGCGCCGCTGTGAGACCGCTTCATTTCGGCTCCGCTTTGATTTGTGGGGCACAGCAACCCAGCAGAGGCGTAAAGTACAGTCTCTGCTGGGGGCGCAGCCGTTCTCGGCTCTGCGTTTGTCCTTTATGTATGTGGGCTGAAAATCCGGACGTGCATCAAAACATCAAAACTCGGTGGTGCTTTCTGGGAAGCTCTGCTCTGCGATGTGAAACGTGCTCCCATTTCACTCTAATGAGCACGAATAATCGCATATGGCACTATTTCACATGGGTAACAAACCTAAAAATTAGGGCCGCGCTAAAAATTCGATACGGCAATATATCGCGATATTTATATTCACAATATACTATGTCGATTCAGCTCAAAATATCTCCTTTTTTTTCTTTTTTTTGGAAGGAAGAAAACACATGGGGTGTAAACTACACTCCGCTCCTGTAGATGGCGCAGTACAGTGTTGTCAGAGTTGTCAATGTGATGTATTAAGTGATGTATTAAGATGACTCCGATGGTGAATTACATCTAATATCGCAATGGATCGTGATATAATCGTATCATGACCCATGTGTCAGATGGTGAAGTCCTTTCCAATACACACCCCTGCTAGAAGTGCAAAATATTAAGCTTTTATTGGTCGTAACAGCAAGTCCGTGGTCCGAAAATGAGCAGCAACGAAGAAAGTCCGTACATTTTTGGCCATAACATTGTTGCTCCTTATAGAGTTATGTCTTAGCGGTCAGTCTCTTGGCGGTTTCATCTACGGCTCGCTGCACAAGGACAGAATTGAGTGATCTCTTAATCCCTGCCGGGTCAGGGGTCGGAGTGGCACCCGTAACACGTCTCGCTGATGAATGACATGTCAAGCGAGCCCCGGTCGTCCTTCACTCATTCCGTACCGCCAAGCCCTGACCCGTAACGCCTCCGCTCTCTTTCTCTCCTCAGGATGGTCGACAACCTGCATCGGCTGCTCAAAGCCGCGGAGATAGCCGAGCCCTTCATTCTGGTCGGTTCTGAACTGGGGGCGCTCAACGTTAGGTTTTATAGCCACATCTATGACACGTAAGTCTGGGAAACCGTGAAGCTTTGTTTTCGACCGAGTCATAAGAGAAGGGCCGGTAATGACTCAGCAAATAGATGCCGGACTTGACCAGAAGAGTTTTTTGGCTTGTACCTTGTACCTTTGGATAATTACTGCTATGTATTATGACATTTTCATCAACAAATGGCTTGAACCCCTTTTTGTCAATTGAGATTAAATTAGGATTGATCCTCAAATGAGCTTGATGGATCACACACAGTCTGAAAGCTCCGGGCGCCTGTGTTCTAATCATCTAACAGGTCTTACAACGCAAATATCTAACCAGCCAATCACATGGCTGCAACTCGGTGCATGTAGACACGGTCAGGGCGAGCTGCTGAAGTTCAAGTTGAGCATCAGAATGGGGAAAAAAGGTGATTTAAAGACTTTGAACATGGCGTGGTTATTGGAGACGGGATTTTCACGCCTAGCGCCATCTCTAGGATTGACAGAGAATAGTCCGAAAGAGAGAAAATATCCAGTGAGGGCAGTTCTCTGGGCGAAAATGCCTTCAGAGGTCAGAGCCTGAATAGATAGAGCGGCGACAGTAACTGAAATCGAGGTATGCAGATCTCAGTCCAACTTTGAAGCAGTTGGGCTACAGCAGCAGAAGACCACACCGGGTGCCACAAAAGGACACCAAGTTTGGACTCACCAAAATTGGACAATAGAAGACTGGAAACGTGTTGCCTGGTCTCCGGGTTTTCAGATGGTAGGCTCAGAATTTGGTGCAAACCAAAAGCATGAATCATGGATCCATTTTGCCCTGTATCAGCCGTTCAGGCTGGTGGTGGTGTAATGGTGGGGGGGTATTTTTTGGCACGCTTTGGTGGTAATATTAATACGGACCGAACTCCCTGAGGATTGTTTCCAGCACCTTGGTGAATGTATCCCACTGAGAAAAAGAATTAGGCGAAAGAGGGTCTGGTAGTGGTAGCCTAGTTGTTAAGGTACTGGCCTATGGAGCAGCAGGTTCAGGGTTCAAATCCCGCCTCTGCCAAAAACTGCCAGTGTTGGACCCTTGTGCAAGGACCTTCAATCCAGTTGCTTGGATTGTAAGATTTTATAAGTTGTAAGTCCCTCTGGGTAAGAGCGTCTGCTAAATGCTGGAGAGAAATGATCGGTAGTCATGGGATGAATAGCAGCACTCGCCGCCCCGTATGCTGTATTTAAGAGACGACGTCCTTCCTTTCTTGTGGATGCCGTGCCTCTTGCTTTTTCTTTTAGTCTTTTAGTGATTGAATTGCGATGTTGTTCTCGGGCTGTAGGCTGTTTGTGCTAGCATGGGGAGAATGCAAAGCACTAAGTCGCTTTGAATAAGGGGCGCCTACTAAACGCTTCCAATGTTAATATAATTGGATTGGGGCCTGGTGATTTTGCTGAACAGCCAGAGCGTCTGGTCCATCATGCCGTTGTTTGATTGCCTCCTGCGATTACTGTAATGGAGGTTTATTAATAATGGAACAAAAAAAAGCTGGCCATGCCAGAGTTCTGAGAAGAGCCGCAGGACGCGTCTCCACGGGTCTCGGCCGAGGGCTTAAGCGACCCTTCATAAATCTCTCACCAAGCTGCTTGTTTTAGGGCTCGTGTTGAATCCGCAACGATCGCAAACGCAGTCTGCGTCTGTCCTCTCCAGGCAGGTGTCCGACCTGGTGCTGATCAATCCCATCCCAGACGACGTGTTCGACGAGGAGGAGTGGCGGCGGTACTGGTGAGTCATCGAGAGGCTGAGTATTGACGCCGTTCGTCATTTTAATTCAGAGCGCTGTTCGTCAGAGCTCAGGGAGTGTTCGGGGTTCGTCCTTGATTTATATCAAAGCCACCATCAGCCAGGTCTGAGTCAGCAAGTTACCTGTAGCACATCATTCAGTGAAACGATGCAAGGAGAAGCTGATAAATGGTGATGTACAGCTTGATTGGGCCACACATGCCGGGTGGGGGTCAGCAGAATTGAAAGACCAAAGTCCACACCATATATTAGTTTTGGTAAGCCTATGCTTGCTGTAGCCTCAGATTTCTGTTCGTGGAACCTGAGGCGCTCGTTTCCTGTTGTAGCCGATCCGAATCAAGGTTCAATCCATTGAGCACTCGTATGTTGAAACGTGCTCGTCTCGAAGGCGGGCTTTCATTTATGTCATTTAGCAGATGCTCTTATCCAGAGGGACTTACAATCGATAGGAGCTTAAAATCCAAGCAATTGGCTAAGGGTCTTGCTCAAGGACCCAACAGTGGCAGCCTGGCAGAGGTGGGATTTGAACCCTGGACCTTCTGGTTCATAGTCTAGTACCTTAACGTGATTTAGTTTGAAGAGGTTGTTTTTTTTATTTAGTGTTTTCTTTTGCTCACAAGTTTTAAAGTCTAGGTCGGGGACAAGGGCAAAGGAGCAAAGTATGGATGGTTAAAACCTAAAATAAAAATGGAAATCGTAATGGTTTTGGTGCGGAAGCTTTTTTTTAGGTTATATAATAAATGATATTTTAATCCCTAACCTATTTATTTTGTAATAGCGTATTTCTAACCTGGGGGAGTGAAAGTGAGGAATGAATGAACTTCTTGTGCCTGAATCGTCCTGGTTTTGGCTTCTCATTTGCTGCTGACGTATTGTGGTTTATGACGTTTATATTTAGAACCTCACTTGTAGAGCCAGACAAAATATTTTGGTTTCATCCTGGAGGAGACTAAACATTTCCCAGTGTGCTCTGAGAGTAATGAGCATATATGAGAGCTTACATCTCATAATCTCGAGCGGCCCAGCTCTCTGCGTTATCCCGATTCATAACCTTCAGTAGTTTTCCTGTGCTTATGCAACACAACCAGGGGTTCAATCAGATAACGGATGAATAATGCAGCACGCTTTAATTTATGTGACCGAAAGTGGAGCGGGTAGCGTTTAAACACGCTGTGTGTCCAATTACCCCCGTGATTAATAGCCGCCGAGCCCGTCGAGTACGAACCGGCGAAGATGCAATCCAATTACTCAAGCATGGAAATATAAATCGGGGAGATATTCACTTACAACTCGAGTTAATAGAACCAACGCCGAGTTTTGCAGCAGATTGCATTACGTAAGGAGGAGTTGAGCAGCGTTGGATCCCTGCATTAAAGATCAATTAGGGACACCCGGTACCCTCCGCATCTGCACTGTGTGCTGGGTAAAGACGTTCCTGAGATGCAGCACACTTCTGCCACTTTAGTGGTCCAGAAATTATGGTAAGTAAGGGTTCAAATCCCACCTCTGACAAGCTGCCGCTGTTGGGTCCTTGAACAAGACCCTTAACCCGACTTTAAGATCGTATCAATTGCGAGTCGCTCTGGACAGGGGCGTCTACTGAAATTGACAGAAATGTAAAACATTCAGCGGCAAAGTTACAAAGAAAAATGCAACACGGTTCTCGTCCCGAAATGTGATGCCGAATCATGGAAAAGTCATAAAATCATTTGATTAAGTCCATATTTTTTAGGGCCGGTTGATTCCCGGCGTACAAACGCTATGTTACCATTAGTCTGCGGTATGCTGGGGTCATTTCCTCTTTTGAAGGTGCTACTGGATCCGGATCAGCCACGTCAGTGTTTTCCTGTCCTCCCCTGAGAATGTTACAGGTGGAATTACCTCTCGTTTTTCATCATCTTCTAACGTTGCAGGCAGATTCACATTATCCAAGCGTAAATCTACATCTGCAGTGGGGCAAAAAAGTATTTAGTCAGCCACTGATTGTGCAAGTTCTCCTACTTAGAAAGATGAGAGAGGTCTGTAATTTTCATCATAGCTACACTTGAGAAATGAGAAAAAAAATCCAGGAAATCACATTGTAGGATTTTTAAAGAAAGAATTGTAAATTATGGTGGAAAATAAGTATTTGGTCAATAAATTTGGTTCAACTCAATACTCTGTAACATAACCTTTGTTGGCAATGACAGAGGTCAAACGTTTCCTGTAAGTCTTCACCAGGTTGGCACACACTGTAGCTGGTATTTTGGCCCATTCCTCCATGCAGATCTCCTCTAGAGCAGTGATGTTTTGGGGCTGTCACTTGCAACACGGACTTAGGCGGACACGCCCATAGGCAAGACCGTTTGAGATTATTGGGCACCCCTCCCATTCTTTGCTGCTTAGCGCAGCTGCGGCTTGGTTTGACCTCAAATGACATTCATTAGTCCAACACGGAGGACCAGAGTCGAGGCTAATGTGCCGTCTGTACTCCGTCCCGCTGTGTCTTTAGAAATGATGGCAGTGAGACTAACAGATACACACAGGACACAATCTGCTTCTCTCTAGAGCTGCTCTGTTAATGTCAGTGGTTGAAGACCTCGGGGGAATCAGAGCTGAGATTGGACACTCAGCAGGATTGCAGAAACCTCTGTGGCAGAAAAACCTGTCCTCATTACCGAGTTCCTCTGGAAGCGATGTCAGCACAGGGACCTTTCACGTTGAGCCGTATCAATTGGGTTTTTATGACGGAAGAGTTGCAGATGAAACTTAAACCCACGTACTGTTAGGAGTTTAGGTTAGCAATTTCTCTGGCATGATGTTGGCGTGGTTCTTCACTTCCTGGCGACTCAGGATTAAATTTTCTAATAATAATCATAATAATAACATTAATAATACATGACGACATTTATATAGCGCTTTTCAAGGACCCAAAAACGTAACAATGTCTAACATTGGACAAACCATCACATATCAAATGACAGAATACGAATGAGGGATTGACATAAGAATCAGGATAGAGTTGTAGGCAAGAGAAAACGGGTGTGTTTTAAGCAACGCAAGAAAGCTCGGTCACCAAAGCTAAGGAGATCGGAAGATTTCTGTCAACTGTAAAGTTTGGTGGTGGGAACATAATGGTCTTGGCTATCTGTAATGGTTTTAGATGTAACCCCTAATTTGGGGAGGATTCTTGCATGTTTCGGCATAGCTTTTTCCCAATTTGAACCTCACCTTCAAGGAAAGAGAGACTTGTGTGAGACTTATGGAGGAACAGCCTATGCTCGCCATATCCATCCAGTTCCATAGCCGGCGTCTTCTCAATCAGACATGGCCAGGCCTGAGGCATTGCAAAATCCCGGGAGTTGAGGGTTCTCCTACTAGACTGCTGCACCGTTGAAGCTCCTTTGTTTATGGACCTCCACAAAACGCTTTATAAAGTTAAATCTGTGCTCAGGGTGCCTGATTTTAATTGGCCTTCTCAGACCATTGATCCCAACCCTCATCCAAATCCTCGGGGATGATCTGGAACAGGCCTGATCAGCTTACACTGATGCCCCAAACTCGTGGCTGAAATTAATTGAATCCAAAATCGATCCCAAAATCTAGTAACACACAGCCTTGCCAGAGGTTCACATACAATGCATATATAGATGTGATGTCTGGGTGTCTTCATACTTTCAGCACGTTTGTTCACCAGTAGTGATGCGCTCTGTTTCTTCTTATTACTTTTGAAACAACTGCCACACAGATCCAGACGTTCATTAGCATAAAATACTAAGTGCAGGAAGTCGAGGCACCCCAGGGATTTCCGGGGGAATCCAGGATGCCAATTAATAGCAATTAGAATCGCTAATGCCGGAGCTACTCCTGTCAGTCTAGGCTAATGAAGCAGACCTGTAGCGACCCTCTGGAGTATTTACCTCGCTCTAATCTATAGTATTGACTCGAACCTCTCTGGGTAATACAGAACGTGCCCCTCATGTGGAGGCGTGCATGTCGGTGGATCTTTGCTGCCCCCTGCTGGCTACCATCAGCACTGTGGAAAAACATGTCAGATTCAGTGCAGTTCTCCTGGTTGATTTCCTACTTACAAAGACCGTATATAATAACGGTGTGTATATACCACATATGGGTTGACTGAAACCATGTGACTAACAAAATATTTCGTAACATTTTTAGACACAAAGGTTCCATTGTGCATTTGGTTTGCATAAGTATTGGATCCCCTATCAGTCAGCTTATGGCGTATCTGGATACGACTCGTTCTTTGTTGGGAAAACTTCCTTTCCGTGTTGGGGGGGGGCTACTGGTGAACAGTCCAACTGCTTGGGACTTCAGAACCTGGCGTAACACATAAAGAGCATGGTATGATGGACCCTGATACATTTTTTTGACGGAAGCCAAAACCGCATCGATGGACCGTATTAGGACCAACACGGAAGATCAGCCACTCAACGAGTGAATGTGAACCAGTTTATACACTGCAGTTGTAAGTTAGAGAGAATATACCGGCAGTGGGGGGACAAACAAAGGAGTACTACTTGCAGTAGGACAGGTACATATGCTTATGAACGTCCTTTGCAAAAAAGTAGTGGAAAATCATACACATAAACATGAGTAACTTACAGAAAAAAGTCTCTATAGACATCAGCTGCTCTTTAACTCCTTTTTCTGATCGTGGATCTACAGTTTTGATTGCCTGTTGAGGTGACCAGCTGTTTGACAGATTTTTATTTCCTATTATAGTTTATTATAATTTTTAAGACCATGGCTGTTATACCTGTGCAATCATTTCAGTCTGTGTTGGTCTGACACATGATCTGGGACTGTGGTAGCCTAGCGGTTAAGGTACTGGACTCTGGACCAGAAGGTCCAGGGTTCAAATCCCACCTCTGCCAAGCTGCCACTGTTGGGTCCTTGAGCAAGACCCTTAACTCACAATTGCTTGGATTGTAAGACTGTATCAATTGTAAGTCGCTCTGGATAAGGGCGTCTGCTAAGTGTTGTAAATGTCAATGTAAATCTGTAATAACATCCATTAAATTTATGGTACTGGACTCATGGGACAAACTCTATATGATGTTCTGTTTGTGGCAAATCGATATATCTGTTAGAAATATTGTCAGTGAAGGCTAAAATGATGAAATACTACTCATTTCTGTTCTCATTTGGGATTCTGAAGGAACTCTGGGCCCACTTAAGGCCCTCGTGACCTAAGGACCTGTAGGTTTAGCTCTGGTACTGTATATCTTCCTGATCTCTTGAGGCAGCATAGCCCATCTTGAGTCCTTCAGCCGAATGTCCAGGATCAGTTAAACTCTGAAGTAGTGTTCCAGATCAGATTAGGAACCTATTGTTTTTAACTTTGACTTGGATTATGTATATTTCCTGGGACTTGAAATTGCATTGAGCATACCTCTTTAGAATTTCCTTAATGACCGAGGATTTCATGAATGCATTTAATCGTAAGCCTTGCTAAACCTTTATCTCTTTTATATGTAAAGCACTGCGGGTTCTGACCTCATGAAAAGTGCTAAATAAATAAAGCTGATCTTCACCTTGTACTAATAATCTGGACCGAGTCCGTCCCGGTATCTCTACCCTCTAACCCCTGATTGAAGAAGAGAGCTGGGAGGAGCTGGGCCCATGCAAATTTTTTTTTGAAGGGTTCTTATCAGCAGCGGTTTTGATCAGACCGGCTGTGCGAGTGAGTGTCTGACATTCCCTAACAGTGGTCATACGCTTTGGCTCCCACAAAGCCACAGACTCCATTCATCAGCCTGCAACTAATCAGATGGGAAAGTCAAAGAGCAGAAAGTGCAACAGCTCACCTCATTTCACATTCATCACCTCCATCGCTGGCAAAGGGGAGAGGAAGAGGAGAGGAGGAGGGCTTACAAAAAAATAAGAAGAAGAAGAAAAGAAGCTCGGAAAATGTGTGACTACGGCGAGGGCACCCACGTTATCTGTTAATTCATCCCACCAACGGGCCTGTCTCTAGCCTTGCTAAATTGCCCTTTGACACGCATGCCTTCCCGTGCATAATCCAGACCTCCTGGGCAGAATATGAAAAAAAAAATGAACTGAATGAGAGAGGAGCGAGGGCCTCGAAATAAAATGTCAACGCCACCAGACTGATTTGACGCCAAATCAAAGCTGACAGAGGATGTCATTTTGGGGGTGAAAAGGTGTCAGGACCGTTTGAAGAAAGGTATGGGGGAATCTAAATTGGGAGCAGAAATGACTTTGGAAGCTGATCAAGAGTGCAGAGTGTCTTTTAATTTGAATGTTTTTGGGCGTGAAAGGCCAGTCCAGACCTGTTTGGGCGACAACTTGAAGTTTGAAGAAGTTCTGAACCCAAAGCCTGTGAAGTTTCTTCTTTAGAAATACACATAGATGTGTGTGTATATATATTTTCCACAAGCTTCTGCAATGTCACAACATTTATTTCTATCCAGAGCTGCATTCATTTTTACCCAAGATCTTGTGTTGATGATGGGAGATCTGTCCACTGTGCAAAGTCTTCTCCAGCACATCCCAAAAACTCTCAATGCGGTTCAGGTCTGGACTCTGTGGTGGCCAATCCATGTGTGAAAATGATGGCTTATGCAGTCTTTCACAATCTGACCTTTCTGAAACAGATGAACATCTTTTCCACGACCACAGGATGTGTCTTTCGACATGGTTGTTTAACAAAATGAGAAGCTCCTCCTGCATTAAAACTGAAACATAATCACCAATGCAGTAATTATCCGATGGGAGGCTCTTTATTTAACTATTTAACTATTAGCTTAGTTAAATTCAGGTGGTGAGCTTTTTTGGCCTGGCAGTGAGTGTGTATATATAGAGGCTATACACCTGTTCCACTGCTCGTTCACGCAAATGTCCAGTCAGCCAATCACACGGCAGCAGCTTGACGCATTTAAGCATGCATATTTTCTCCGGGGACTGGCTTCGTTTTAAAATTTTTTTAAAACCCACAGCCTACCTGAGTATCGTTTGCTCACATGTGCATCCCTTTCATGACCCCCCCCACAATTGTGCAAGTGGTCCAATATACGCTTTTGCCCACCACTGTGGTGCCCTTCTGGCTGGGGGCTGGTCGTCACATGCAGGCACAATTTTCTATCTCTGAGGGACGGTTTAATCTGTGTAATGTGCACATGTTTTTTTGTTGTTTAGGTACAAACAACCCTGGTGCCCTCCCCGTTTACAGATAAGATGCAGGCTCTCTCCTTGCAGCCACTGTCGTCAGTCGACTCCCTCCTTGATCCCTGGGGCTGCCTGCAAGCCGGACCTGAGTGGAGATTGGGATGGCGTCCCAGGAGAGGCTGGAGCAACGCCAGGTAAGGGCCGAACTTGGTTGCATACAGTGGGGCAAAAAAAAAGTATTTAGTCAAGCCACTGATTGTGCAAGTTCTCCTACTTAGAAAGATGAGGAGAGTCTGTAATTTTCATCACAGGTAACTTCAACTATGAAGAGGGCTTGTTCTACTTTTTGGTCCCAGTTCTCTGCAGGGGTCATTCATTCAGGTCCCTCTGTGTAGTTCTGGATTTTTGCTCATCCGTTCTCATGATCATTTTGACCCCACGGATGAGAATCTTGCGTGGAGCGTCAGATCAAGGGAGATTATGAAATGGTCTTGGTATGTCTTAACCATTGCTCCCACAGTTTGATTTATTCACACCAACCTGCTTGCCTATTGTAGATTCACTCTTCCCAGCCTGTGCAGGTCTACAATTTTCTTCCTGGTGTCCTTCAACAGCTCTTTTGTCTTGGTCATGGTTGAGTTTGGAGTCTGACTTGTTTGAGGCTGTGGAACAGGTGTCTTTTATACAGATAACCGAGGGTCAAACAGGTGCCATTAATACCTGGTAACGAGGGAGGACAGAAGAGAGCTTCCTTAAAGAAGAAGTTTACAGGGTCTGTGACGAGAGCCAGGAAATCTTGCTTGTTTGTGAATGACCAAATACTTATTTTCCATCATGTTTTACAATGAAATTCTTTAAAAATCTAACAATGTGGATTTTCCTGAATTTTTTTTTTTTCTCATTTTGTCTCTCATAGTTTGAAGTGTACCTATGAGATGAAAATTAACAGACCTCTCTCATATTCTAAGTAGGAGAAAAACAACTTGCCACATCAGTGGCCTGACTAAAATACTTTTTTGCCCCACTGCACACTTTTTTATTATATATTGAGGTGATTATGTGAGGTGACGCACTAACAGTTCCACCCTGGGTGGAGATGGTATTTATGTGCTTTAGGGGGCTTGTTATTACAGTACATTCATGTTTTTGTGGGCATCTAAATCATGGTTTTTGGGACATCATTATCACTCTTTGCAGTACACTGTGGTGCGAATTGCTAAAATGTTAAAAACTTTGGATCTAAAAACAGTCCTTTCAGATAACAAACACAAATATTTGTACATACACACAGGTGGGGCAAAAAAAAAAGTATTTAGAGTCAGGCCACTGATTGTGCAAGTTCTCCTACTTAGAAAAGATGAGAGAGGTCTTGTTCATTTTCATCATAGGTACACTAAACTATGAGAGACTAATGAGAAAAAAGACATTCCATTAAATCACATTGTAGGATTTTTAAAAAGAAATTAATTGTAAATATGGGTGTTAAAATAAGTATTTGGTTCAATAACAAAAAGTTCAACTTAACACTCTGTAACATAACCTTTGTTACCAATGACAGGAGGTCAAATGTTTCCTGTAAGGTATGTCTTCACCAGGTTTTGCACCACACACTGTTGCTGGGATTTTGGCCCATTCCTCCATGCAGATCTCCTCTAGAGCAGTGATGTTTTGGGGCAACAACACGGACTTTCACAACTCCCTCCACACATTTTCTATGGGGGGTTGAGGTTCTGGAGACTGGCTAGGCCACTGCAGGACTTGAACTGCTTTTTAACGGAGCCACTCCTTCGTTGCCCTGAGCGGTGTGTTTGGGTTTGGGATCATTTGTCATGCTGGAAGATCCAGCCCACGTTCCATCTTCAATCCCTCTGACTGATAGAAGGAGGTTTTGGCTTAAAAAATCTCACGATTACATGGCCCCGTTCATTCTTCCCCTTAAACACGGATCAGATTGTCCTGTCCCCCTCGCAGAAAAACAGCCCCAAAGCATGATGTTTTCCATCCACCCATGCTTTCACAGTAGGTATGGTGTTTCTTGGGATGTTCTTCTTCCTTATAAACCATGGCGAGTTGGATTTTTACCAAAAAGTTCTATTTTGGTTCATCTAACCCACATGATATTCTCCCAATCCTCTCCCATCCTCTTCTGGATTAACCATATGCTCTCTGGCAAACTTCAGAACAGACAGACCTGACATGTTAACTGTACTGGCTTAAGCAATGGGGACAACACGCCTGGCACCACTGCAGGAATCTGAGTCCCGCTCGGCCGTAGTGGGTTACTGATGGGTAGCCCTTGTTACTTTAGTCCCAGCTCTCTGGCAGGTCATTTCATCAGGTCCCCCTCTCCATGTAAGTAGATTTTTTGGCTCACCGTTCTCATGATCAATTTTGACCCCACGGATGAGATTCTTGCGTGGGGGCCCCAGATCGACGGAGAATAATCAATGGTCTTGTAATGTCTTCCATTTTTCTTACGTTTTGCTCCCCAACCCATTGATTTATTCACACCAACCTGCTTGCCTATTGTCAGATTCACTCTTCCCAGCCTGGTGCAGGTCTACTACAATTTTCTTCCTGTTGTCCTCCGACAGCTCCTTGGTCTTGGCCATGGTTGAGTTTGGAGTCTGGACTGTTTTGAAGGCTGTGGACAGGTGTCTTTTATAATACAGGTAACGAGGTCAAACAGGTTGGCCATTAATACAGATAACGAGTGGAGGACAGAAGAGCTTCTTAAAGAAGAAGTTACAGGTTCTGTGAGAGCCAGAAATCTTGGTTTTGTTTGTGGTGTGACCAAATACTTATTTCCACCATGATTTACAATTAAATTCTTTTAAAAATCCTACAATATGATTTCCTGAAATTTTGTTTCTCATTTTGTCTCTAATAAGTTGAAGTGTAAGCTATGATGAAAAATTACCAGACATCTCTCATGTTTTTAAGTAAGGAGAACTTGCACAGTCAGTCCGCTGACTAAATACTTTTTGCTCAACTGTGGTTGTGTGTGTGTGTGTGTGTGGCTGTGTGTGTGTAATACACACTTCAGATTTTGTGTACCCCTTTAAAATCCACTGTAAATCCCCTTTTTAGTTTTTTCGTCCTCAGACACACTTTAGTTGTCAATGAATTGGTCCTTAAGGACGTGTAGTTTCCACTGCTTTATTACCGACAGATTGAAATACATTTAAAATAAAAAATGTAATTCCTCTTGTTTTAACAACTACACCTTTTCCCCAGTCAAGGGGTCCTTCTCAACATGTGTAAGCATCTCCTGTATGTACCACTATAGGTCAGGTGCCATCTCTCTCTCTCTCTCCTCTCTCTCTCTCTGTCTCTCTCTCTCTCTCTCCTCTCTCTCTCTCTCTCTCTCCTCTCTATCTTCTCTCTCTCTCTCTCTCTCTCTCTGTCTGGTCCTGTATATATGTATGTATATGTGTGTGTGCATGCGTGTGTGTTTGTGTGTGTGTGGTATCTATATATTATATATATAATATATATATATATATATATATATATATATATATATATATATATATATATATATATATATATATATTGCTCAAAACAATAAAGGGAACACTTGGAGTTATATTGTCTGGCAAAAAATTAAATGAAATTAAATGAAATGTGTACGTAAACAAAAATACTACTTAAACCTTTCTTTAATTCGACCAGCTGTGTACGGCTGCAACGTCTGGATCTAAAAGACCGCCCTTTCTTTCGTATTGTAATCTGTTCCAGTTGTTCTGACCTCAGTTGTTAAAGTGACGTTAAACGGCAAATCAGTGTTTGTTTTTCGTTACTGCGCTTATATGATACGTTTATAATAGCAAATTCTTCCTCTCTATATAATGGTACTGCTTTATTGTAACACTGCTGGATCTGCTTGTTTACTCTTCCCTCTTTTTTTACACTGGTTTACATTCCCCACCTAAAAAAGATATGATTTTCAGTCGAGCTCAGCCATGTGAGTGAGTGCACTCTTAGGCAGGTCGTTTTTTTTCCCTCCACTTTCAGCTTCACTGCATCTCGACCTGATTCACATTCATGCTGAAATTGATTGACCCACTGCACGCCTGAGAGATGCACCGATGTAGATCCTTCCCGTCGCGGCCACATGGTGGTGCTGTGGTGTCAATAATGAGCCTTGGGTCTGCATCTGGAGCTTTAATGAAGTCTGAAGCGCGGGTTTAAAGACGAGCAGCCATCAAACCGAGCTTAACAACTTTGCTCTGATGTGATTGTGAACGTGGCCCGAGCACTGTATCCCATTTCCTTCCCCCCCGTCTTCAGACAGGGTCTCTGAGGTCTGGACGCCAAGTGCACTGCTAGACGCCTCTTCTCCGCTCTAGTTCCACCCAATTTCATGCAAGTTAACGTAGTACTGGGAATATGCAAATCGGTTATTACAAGGCTTTTTTTTTTTGGTACAACCCCTTTGCCTGTCGATTCCTGTTTGAGACGTGTATCGAAAGCGGGTTTGAACTTAGGAGGAACGTTGCGACTTCTGTAATAAGTGGGACTGAAAATAATTAATTCCACCGCACCTGCACTAGTGATGAGTTCACTTCCATCCGAGCAGACTGACCAGCATGAGATAGGAAAGCTTTTTCTATAGGAAGGGAATCGAGAGCGCATACAGAATCTCTGAGTCCGGGGCTCTTTGCAAATGTGACCTACAAGCTGAGGAAAAAAGCAATCCAAATGGTTTAATGGTTACCTGGTGACCCAAGCCTATTGTGTACTTGTGTACGAGGCCTCTTTGGGAAAAGTGTGACTGCTCTTAGGATCAGTGCTTGTAGTTTGGGATACAAAAGTGTCGAAAATGCACTAAAAATCCTTTTCAGTTTAATTATTACCACGCCAACATTTAAATCCAAATGGAGCCAAATTGAATAAGGCTTTTTACACAAGCCCACACGGCAGTGACCTGGGGTTGAGTCCCGGTGGTGCCTTCTGACCAGGTCGGGCATCACTAGCATTATAGACCTCTGAAAACTGGTTTGTTTTTCCTTCCTTTATTAGGAAATAACAGCTTTATGCTTATTAGTTATTTAAAAAAACCTAGTTGTGGATATGAAACAAGTCATCTATTTTACATGATATATTTTGTATTGGATACACTGCCTGGCCAAAATACCTAAGAACAAAAATACCCCCAAAAATGTATTTAAGAGCCTCTGAATATATTTCAGCTATTCTTTTAACCCTACAGTGACCCTTCTTTTAAACTACATTGACTGTGCGAGGCGATTAATCGAAAAATGAATCAAAACCAACATTCAGAACCATTAACCGACATCATCTTGCCATGTCTTATATATTATTTTGATTCTGTTAATACTTTAATACGTTCCCCGACTGTGTTTATGTTCTGTCCCCTTAAAACATTAGTCACATGACTCCACCACTTCCAGTCAGCGACATGGAAGCAACACGGAGGAGAAGTCAAACCCCGAGCAGCTTATACCAAACGATATGCACTCTTTCATTCGAAAAATGTCCCAGTTTTAATAGGTTATGGTACAAACCTCGTCAGTGAACGATGAGAGGAAAAACAAGGACGAAAAAACAAAATAATCGTACGTTAATCGTCATCAGGGTATGTTCATGATATTGAATTGAGGTCATATCGCCCACCACTACTGGCGTGCTCTGTGTTCAGAAATACCTCCTGAGTAACCCGGCTCATCAGAGCAGCGCCGTGGACGAGCACTACTTCTTGAACGAGAGTGCAGCTCAAGTCAGGTAACACACAGACACACACACACACTTCTTTAATTGTTCTCTCTTTCATTTGTTATATTCAAGTGAGTGATGTGCTTGTTTTTTTATAGCGAGGTCTCCAAATTCAAGCTGCCGTCAGGCAGAACATCTGTGAGCGTTCTGATCGGAGACTCGTTTGATGAACAGCTTCCTCCTCATCTCAACCAAGTCCGTGTCTCTTCAGGCTCTGTTTTCTTTATGTTCCTTATGGTTTTTGCTAAAAGTGCATGACTGAAATGGATTTTCAACTAGCAGTTAAGAATATATTTTGACACAAGTTCGGCTTTAAATGATTTGCGATGGTAGATCTGAACATAGAATATAATTTGTCATAATTTAGTTTTTTTTTTGTTTATTTGGAGTTTTCCTGTTTTCCAAAAATAGCTTTTTGCTTATTCGTAGTTTTCATAAAACCTAGTTGTGAATATGAAAAAAAAATCAGCTATTTTATGATGTACTCAATTTGTTACACTGCCTGGCCAAAACCCTGAACCTATGTCAGCCGGCAGCAATATTTTAACCCTAGATCCAGTGAGTGACCTCTCATTTCTCAAACAACCATGATGCAAGACGCGTTTCAGAAGGGTCTGCATCAAGCAAAGAAACTAAAGTAAACAAAGTACTATTGGGTTAAGAACTGTCCAAGACTTTATTAAACAGTAATCTAGTAATCTAAATCATTAAAATACTGCATTTCAGTTTAATTCTTGTAATCACAGTATAGTTAGTGATTAATAAAAAAATTAATTATTTACGTTAGTCATGTTTCTGAGCAAAAAAATGGAATTGGAAAAAGGAATTATTGCCATAACGAACCTTCTCTACGTCCGCCAAATAATGAGAGAAACAGCTTTGAATAATTGGAATCTGTCGATTGAGAGAGCAAGACTTTAGCGACATCTGCTGGCCAGATTTAGTCAGCAGCCTCGGAAAAACTCCATAGACATCAATGCTGTAAATGTGAATTGGCGTGTTCATAGTGTTCTTAAAACAGTATCAAGCACTGTGAAAGCATGGGGAAGGATCTTTATTTCTGTTTCTGTCTCTGTGAATGAACGACTGCTGAATTTTAGGGCATGACTACTGAATGTCTTAGCGATGATCTTTCCCGATTGCGTTTGTGTCAGGTTTTCTCCGAGGTGCAGAGGAAGAGTTTGAAGCGGGTTTACCCTCAGGCCAAGCTCATTCACATTCAGGGGGCGGACCGGCGTCTGATCTATAAAAAGCCTTCACTGGTAAGCAAACATTTACTGGAGCTGGTGTCAAAGAGGCAGACCAAACAGCAGAGGCAATGAGACAGATGTTGTGCTCCATCTGCCTTTCGGACACCGCTGAGATGTTTCCTAACGGGACGTCCTTTTGACTCACTTTTGCATTTTTTATGTGAATAAAGGAGTTTGTTTATAATCTTTGTGGAGGGTGTATCCGGCTTCAATGTCTGCCTTAAATAAAGCGGGTCGGTGTGTAGAGGTGGGACAGGGTGTGTGGTATAAGAATCCTGATGTTGGGAAACCTAGCCCTGGACATCAGAACGAAACACACCTTCAAACCTTACCTCACCAGAGGCGGAATGTGAACCACAGTGGCTCCTCGGTAGAGCGCCGACTCCTGCGTTTTCCAGGCGGCGTCAGCATCGGGTCACGTTAAGTATCTGTAGCGCTTTGCACAGTGGAACATTTTCACAGCGCAGCTTTTTAAACATCCAGCACCAAATGAGCAAGCTTAGGGCAACAGTGGCAAGGAAAATCTAAGATAATGATGAAGCAGAGGTTCTCGAGAGCTGCTCCTCGGGTGGGGGGACCTGTGGTGCCCCATATTACATCAACTACCAACAACATCACTGGGTTCTGAAGGGTGGTCCTTTGTCATGCATACCATCGGATCCAAAATGGAGAAAGCACTCAGTGAAGTTTTGTAGTGTCTTCGCTCTGGTGTGGCGTCCTAACACTTTTGCATGCTCCACCTTAGACCTTGACCAGTACTAGCTTGGACTTTGAAACCTATAGAGGGAGCTCTTACGAGGAATTGCCGATTAAAAGGATTCAGATTGGTACGAAAAGAAAACAAGACTTCCAGTTAATCCTGAGGATCAACTTTTAATTATGACACCACATCAAAATAAAAAAATTCCAACAGCTCTGGAATTTTATTCCATCCATGTACATGCATAGCAACATTTTTAAGAAATATTTTTTTTCCCATAATAAGGACATTGGAATGATTTTTTTTTTTTTTTTTTTTTTTCTTTTTCTTTTTACAGCGTCCCTCCCGCGATTCTCCCCCACCCCGCTTTTGCGAATGAACATCAATAAACTTCTTCATACAGCTGTTTTTCTTGCAGGGTTAGAAATATCTGGCGCGTAATCCCTAATACTGCGTTCAGTAATGTTTCTTTTTTTCTTCCTTTTTGTTTTGTACAAAGTATTGCGCTGAGAGCAAATCTTTAAAAAGGGAGACCAAAGTGTATCGCAAACTGAAATACAAGTACTATACAAGAACGCTGCCTTCCTGATGAAAACATCCACTTCTGGGGTTTCGAAGAAAAGAGACGGAGACCAACAGCCACGTACGTATGCAAAGCCGAGCGCAGGCGCCGAAACGCCGGGTGCAGGGTCGTGCCTGGTTTATCCCTCCGAACAGTGGCTTAAGGCTGAGAAGTCACGAGTGTCGTCCTGCACGCGACGTCTGGGCGCCCGCGCTAAAACTTACAGCAAATAATACACGAGTTCTTCAGTAGCTATTTTTGTGCTAAAATGCATTTCCGTTTTTGTATTGTGTCTACTGAGCCTACAATACAGTGTAAACAATGATTGCTACACAAGAATGACTATACAATAACATTACAAACAACTCTGATAGAAATTTCCTTTTGCGTTTAAATTAAGATCACTACTTCTATTAATACTGATTGTAAAATAAATAAAGGTGAAGGTGGCACCAATATTACACATGGATTTTTTTTCCTCGACGATGGGTTTGCATCAAGTCTTGATGGGAAATGAACGATGAAGCTCTTGATTGTCCACAAGCAGCATATAAAACTGCATGATGCACTATTCCAGACACGACAGTGTAGCCAAAGAGGGGAGGAGGGAGGGAGGGAACGGGACGTGGGCTTATTTCACATGTTCGGCGGCATGTGCCGAGCAGTAAAACTTCTTGTGAGTGATAAAGTTTGACAAATTATTGAACTGGATGTCGCACAGCCGACAGTACTTGCCACTCCCTGCTGGCTGAGCCGAGCCGTTAATGCTCTTGGCCACAACCGGTGCCACGTCTTCACCTGGCGATTTAGACGTCGGTGACGTTTTGCCGTTCGGATCTGGCGGGTTCTCTGCACCCCATGTGGGAGAGGTTTGCCCATCTGGTGGCGAGGCCGTGTTGGACTGGTTCTCTTGCTGGCTGGATACTAACGCCTCTTCTGCTTTGTGCCCTCCGTTAACAATGACCATCCCTCTGGTTTTGGGGAGCATAACGTCGTTGCCCGGTTGACCGCAGCCATTGGCTGCTGTTTGCTCTTTGCAGTCTTCACTTGCACCATTAGTCCCCTGCTCTTGGTCAGCAGGCTCGCTTGGCTTAACCATAAAGTCACTAGGTTTCATTCCAAAGTACGGTGATAGTGGCTCTGCAACTTTTGCCTTCTTTATCGCCCCGGGATAAAGGCCATGAGGCAGAAACACCTCTTTGGATGACACGAGCTGGGGGTCGTTGAAAGGCTTCAGGTCTGGCGCGGGCCCGAGGTGCGGAGGGAACAGATTACCATTTTGCATCGTCAGCTTGGTGATGCCATTTTTCTCGCATTTCACAGGACTCTTGTCGTACATGTCGTCAGGAGTACTGCCTTCGAGCTTCACGCCTGGGAACGCGGGAGGGTCCAGGCCGGCAATGTCATTGTGCTGAGCAGCGGTAACCGGGCAAAAGTTTTGTTTGTGGGCCAAGTAATTTTCCACCTTGTTAAAACTGATCTTGCAAACAGTGCACTCGTGATAGTCCAGAAGTCTTTTGGGGGAGTTGCAATGTCTTGTCAGAGCCTTTTTTGCTCAATCAAGCGGCATCCATTCTTGTGCTTCATGTGTGTTGGAGTCAGGATGGATTTTCGTGACCGTAAGCGAAAGCCTCGTAGGTGTTTTGGGAACCATCCTGAAAGATGTCGCAGCGGGGATGGAAACGATCGGCCAGGCTCTCGACAGTTTCTTGGGCTTTGCAGGGATTCCCAGAGTGGAGACACCCAGGAACCCCGGCTCGGCCCATGGTCTGGGTCTCTGGTCCTGGGCTGGCAGACACATTTCGAACATCTCCTGCGCTTGCGTGTCCTCATGGTCCTCTGCATGGAGGGCACCTTGTTATTAGACATGCGTTTCATGGGCGGATCGTGGCGCGTGGCGCAGTAGTACTGCTTGTGGACCATGAACGTTTCGAGACGGCTGAAGGTGATGTTGCAGGCATCGCAGGTGGTCTTGTTGGGATCGTTTTCAACCTCCGCTGAAGACGCGTTGGGGCTTTTGACGTCGGCCTGCTTGCCGTTGAGCCGGTCTTCGACGCCGGTGGGCGTGGCGACCTTTTTGATCTGTCCGGTGAGATCTTTATCAGGCACTTTGCCACTTGCATTCATAATGTCCAAAACGGATGAGTTCAAGCACGCCGACGGCATCAGGTGACTGTCTGTCTCTGATGGGTGGCATCCGGTCAGCAAGCCTACCGAACTGTGTCCGCCATTGGGGCTCACGGAATCTGTCACCTTGTCTGAAACGGTCGAGAAATCGGGAGATTTCGCCATGTGCTGCCAGCGACTGTTGCAGTAGTGCTTTTTGTGGACCAGGTAGTTGTCCAGATTGTTGAACGTTATATTGCACTCAAAGCACGTCGCCCCCTTTGGCATGAGAGGGCTGTATATGACCGGCGGATAATTGTTTCCTCCGTGCCGTAGTCTGCGGTGCACAAGTTCGGACATTTTGGCCAAGATTTCCGACGCTTGGGGCACCACCGAAATGTCCTGGGAGAACGCAAACTGTGACAGGAACGGACCCATGGGAAACGTCGGGCCCAAGTTGTGCTGAACGGGCGAAGAGGCCAGCCTCGGACTGGAAGGCTCGGATTTGATCCTGGTGTAGGAGAAGCTAGCCTTGCCACCTGGGTGGAGTTCTCCTTTCTGCAGTCCAAGCACGAGTTTTTTCTCCGGCCTCTCCAGCTCCCCTTCGGCGCCGCCGTCCTTGTTGGCCACGCTTTTGGGACTCTGCATGACGACGTCCTTCCTGGCGGCCATCTCCGTTCGAGCCTGCAGACCGTCCTCCGTCTCTCGCGGCGACTGCTCGCTGTCGCTCTCCCTGTGAAGCTTGCCAGAATGGCCGTGCAAGTCCTGATGCTGCAAGAGTTCCCTGTGGTTCTGGAAGCTGATATGGCAGTGATTGCATCTGAAGGCCGCCTGTGACAGGTGAGTGAGGATGTGGTGCTGGAATGTAATGAGGGAATCTGCTGTGTAGTTACAGATTGTGCATTTCAAGCTGCTGCCAGGGGGTAGTACCTCCTCCGTTTTGACACCTGAGAAAGATAAAGGGTACATTTTAGGATTTTCTGCCCTCTGCACACTACCTTGCGTTTTTTCCCAGACCTACCCACACTCCCGGATCGACTAGTTCTGTTAAGTTGGCTCACTCACCGGTATGTGTGTGCAGGTGCATTTCTAGGGCACGGGGGCTACTGAAGCTTTTGTTGCACTGCGGAAAGGGGCAGATGCTGGGGGTCTGGTGGAGGTTCACCTCGTTCTCCTCCGGTATACTTTCCGGGTCCCTCTGCCGCCCGCTGCAGTAGTACATCAGGTGCGCTTGCAGATTCCTCTCACTTCGGAACCAGATGCCACAAGCCTTACAGGGGAAGATGTCCTCTGAAAGACAGGTAGGTGCAGACGCATTATTATTTCAGTCCCATAGTTTGAGCAACAATTTTGTCAAGTATGTGTGCTCTAGTTGCACCAGTAGGTCACTGCCCTTACCTCAAGGGCAAACCAAAACAGGACACCATCTGCTACTAGAAGCCTTATGTCCCACAGAACCCTGGTTTGTCTTTATTATCTCAACAATTCCTGTATTTATTGGTCAAAACGCTTCTCGTACACTGTCTCTGAATGCTGTTTATTCATATCCCTGCTGCAGAGGTTAATCTCTGGGTACCTGACACTTGCAGCCCGTTGCTTTTTGTACTTGACTGTCCCGAGCTGGCTCAAATGCCCTAAACACGGGCCAGAGAACAGGCGAGTGTCCATATGTGACCCCGCTAGAGCCAAGTTGCCTATGACTTTATTAGTCCATAGTCAGGATTAGCATGGTGTTTAGTGTATAGTGTATACTCACTGTTGACGATGGCGGTGGGCAGAATGGAGGCCATGGCGGCTTGCTGCGGTAGGAGCTGGATGGTATCCAGCAGGCGTGCGGGGTACATGCCCTCGCTCAGGGACAGGTGATTGACTGAGTGCAGCCGAGAGTCGAAATCCACCACGAAGGCCACCAGTTCTTCACCTTCCATTATGTTCTTCGTGGTCGTGCACCACAGCTGACCACCTATAAGGGAAACGCAACAACTTGAGGTACTGATCCTAAGTCATCATACGCCATGAAAATCCTTGCCTGCAACTTTTCCCGGCTGTATTTACACGTTATATCAATGAAAATAAGAGTCAAAACTTAAAAAAAAAACAAGTTACCACTATTGGGTCCTGCTGCTGACTAATAAAATGACTAAAAGGTTCACCTTCCATCATGACACGGGCCCTAAACACACCGCCAAATGAATGCGGTTTCTTAAAGATAGTAAGGTAAATGTCCTTGAGTGGCCAAGTCAGAGCCCTGAGCTAAATCTGAAAAATCCCAAGAAATGTGACTGAACTTGAACAATTCTGCAAGGAAAATATTGGAAAAAGTGTCAAGAGATTTTATGTTGTTCATAAAATACCTCTTCTGCCATCTATTGGTAGCAATTTTCTCGGTAGAGGATTCCAAGTTGACAAGTCATTTGACCAGAAAACATCTTTTCCGTAGCAGATGGATCTACTGCCATGTCCTATCTTTCGTTTCTCTTTCAGTCAGTACATCCTGATACCACCAGACCACGAAACGGGTCTGCAGTACATTTGGCTCGAAACGTTCGACTGTAGCGTTCTGAACGTGTTTATTAACTTAGAAGAATAGAGAGCTACAGCAGACCGAGGCAGGGAGGGGAGGGGAAGGATAAGACGGAAGGTTTAAGCTCAGATAATATTTATCACTGCACATGACAGGGCTTTCAGCCGCTCTTCATTTCCATTCGGCAGATTAAAGTTTTTAATATGACTATTTACCAAAATCTGGCTGCCGAGATAACAACAAAGTGGGATACGCCGGTGCTAAATGGCAGAATTAGGACATTGTTTCAAAGGGAGAAGCTGGACAATTAATTAAAGCGCTCTGTTAGCTTTCCGAGATGTGCAAACACGCCCGGCGGAGCTTCAAAATGAAGGAGGACTTGTGATTCCCGTCCAGCTGCTGCGAGGCATTAGCGGGAGCTGAAACGCTACGTATGTTGGCGCTTAACGCGGCGCCAAACGAGTCCATTATGAAACCGAGGGCGCCACGTAAACACGGGCTTATATTCGAATTCCTCCTTTTCGTCCCATGCCTCTCTAGAGCCTGTACGGTCTTATCTAATCTGAGCGAAGGTACATGTCGTAGCGGTGGAGTGCTAATAAAATAGCGCTCACATGCACGAGTTCTTATCGGGCAGAGGATCTAGTCTGAGGAGACACTTCATCCTCGTCCTCTTCATCAGCCGGATCCTGTCACTGACACCACGCAGCGCCTGGAGAGCTTTTTTCCCCCCTGATTCTTATCTCCTAATTAAAATAACAAAAGTCCCGGCGCAGTTGAGATCGGCGCCTGGCTGAGGTGCAGACGGAAAGCGATTTCACACGTTCAGACCCTGAAAAGGACGCCAGCCTTCAAGATGGCATCGCTTCCACGTAATGAAGAAGTTACACCGGTCCAACGTTTCCATTTTGGATACAAGTATTCATTGATGCCTGATGCTGACCCTATGGACGTCCTTTGAGTTTGTTGTCAATGTTTGGCTGTTTTTCTAATTGGAAACCAAACACAATCCATGTAGGGAACGAACTTAAACCAACGGAAGTTCTGAGAGCTTACAGAAATGATCTGGAAAGGCCAAGCTTATGGACAAATAATACACTTTATTTGCAAAGGCATTTCCTGTGGCCAGGTACTGGAAACGATCATTCTTGAGGCCTTGGTTGTACTCCAGACCTTCCCCTTGGCCCTCTCCAGAAAAATGAGGGTAACACTGAGCCCTACACGGCTTCACAATGGTTTTTGGTCAAAGTCAAGGGCACACTTGCATCCTGTACTTTCGGTGATGGACTCCTGCAGCTTGTGGCTTTCTCATCCCACCCCACTGCTACCTTCTTTTCAGTCAGACTTAAAACCCTGATGCTCGCTTACAAAGCCAAAAACAGACCAGCTCCGTCTTAGCTAAGGCTCTAATCAAACCACGGTCTGTACCTCGTACCCTTCGCAACACGAGCTTGGCTCGACTGGACCCAAAACTCACGATTAAAGGAAGGCCAGCATGAAGACTCCATACTGGCACACAGGTGCTGGAGGAACTTCCACTGGGTGGGTGTCCCAATGGCCGAGTGTCTTGCAGCATTCAAATGGCGGCTAAAGACTTTTACTGCCACTGACGATGGACTGGTGTTTTAGCCAGGAAACACCTTTGCCAGTGCTCAGTGAATTTCATGATGGACTTCTGTATAAAGCTTTTCAGAGTGGCAGTCAGATCAGGTATTAGTTGATACTCAAAAAACTTGTGGCGGTAAAGGTGCTGGATTATGGAATAGTCCAAGCTGCCGCTGTTTCTGTTAATTGTAGCCTATGTTGCACGATTGTACCGGTTCTATAAATGTTAGAATAGGATTATTGGCTGTGCTTGTGCGTATAAGTCAATCTGTACATCTAGCCACAAGTCGTATGTCCTCGCATATAATAGAATGACCTGAAGCGCGAATAAAAAGTGGAATCTGCCTGGCCTGGGGTGTGTTTTTTTTTTTTTTTTTCCTTCTTCAGTCAGAGGCTTTGTGCGGCGGCCAGCGCGGGCGCTACGAAGGCTATTGTGAGCCTCCTCCTGCAGCGCACCTGATAAAAGAATAAAGAACTCTGACATATTCCTAAAACAATGGAGGAATTAAGGGGAGACAATAAGCCAGCTGCTTCATTTAAAGCATCAAAAAGCCCCGGCATCCTGTACCGAGTCCAGATAATTAAAAAACGCCCCTGCATTCCCTCAGTATATGGCGTACGGTGGCTCTCCGTCGCTCCCGAATCCTCGCGCTCGCCGTTAGCGGCTAATAATGGGTTTGAACGCGCAGTTAAAGAGGTGGACATAAAGGAGCGGGAGATGTAAATTACCGAATTACACATCTAAGCACTCCCCGATGATGAATCGAACCGAATCACACGAGTGCACGGATCGAGTCGCCCGAGATTTCAAAAGAGCGCTTTAATTGCTTTGAGAAAGACCTCGTAGAAAATGTTCTGTACACGGCCCGAAGTACAGTCATTCCGTATCTTAATGAAAACAGAAACAAATCTCTCTCTCTCTCTCTGTGTCTCTCTCTCTCTCTCTCTCTCTCTCTGGGAAACAACAAAGTGGCGAGGGACTGACAGAAGGGGGAGGATAATTAAACTGGCCTGAAGACAGGTATTCAAATGTTTGCGCGTCTAAACAGCGCAGGACTTTAATAGTTTGCTGTAAAATGCGTAGTTAGGCGCATCAGCCGCCGTCTCACCCATCTGTCCCGGCAAAACGAGCGCAGCAGTCGCTCCAAGAGAGGCCCAAATCCCACAATATATAAACATGCACCCCCAAAAAACATCGTCTGTCTGCTAGCAATTAAACCACATGGCAAAACAGCTAAGTTATTTATTCAGACGCTGAAATGTTTCGGTTGTTAGACAAGTTTGTATCTCAGTAATGAAATCCGCCTCGTGTATGAACAGGCTTAGCTTCTTAACAAACCAGTTTTATCCCCTGGTGTCCTGGTCAGGGTGCCAGGGTTCCATCCCAGAGAACTGCACTGGCACCACACAGTTCATAGCAGGGCTTCCAGAGGTCGCTGGTGCATCGTTGCCACCCATGTGGCAATCGCCAGTGTGCCTCTCATGCTGGAAGGTACCGGGACTCAGACCTGGTTCATTGCAGTGGTGGACAACAAACTTAAAGATTTTTCAGTAGGCTATATTTCTGCAAAACCTATACTGTAAACGTTTGTTTGGTGTAAAACATTGGTTATAGAGAAAAGAACCTGATCTCCACTGTACAGTATGGTGGAGGACCTACGATGCTTGGGTAGTGTTGAACACATGGCTTTATGAAATACTAAGATTTCAAATCATCTGCCTTCCAGTGCAGCTCCAGCTACATCATGGTTGATCTGTCAGCATTAAAAGGATACACAGTGCGATCCCGTACTGAGCAGACTCATATTTGTGCTCTGTATCTGTAAATCTCATGACACCATGCTGTTGTGTTGTCCTGGGAGGCCCGTTCTGCTTGCCGGTCTGTTTACGACCACAAGGGGGCACTCTTCTCATGCTTTGACGCAGCCGTAATCGGTCACACCGCACTGCTATTTGAGCACGCCATAAAAATAAGATTCCACATTCCCATCGGTGCCACGGGTTTCAGTTTTAGGTCAGTTATCAGGCATTTAATATGTAAACAAATCTGTGCGTTTCATCAAGCTTAAAGTTACTCGGGCACAACATTTTAAAGAGTATTTAATCATCCAAACCAGGTCACTGAGCAAGAACTTTTTTTCTCTCTCTCTCTCTAACAGAAGAAAACTATATCTTTCAGCTAATTCACTCCATTCTCTCTCTTTGAAACTAATTCTCTCCAACACACACAATGAGTGCTTGGAAAAAAATGTTTCTGTTCCGATCTGATAAAGCAAACGATTCGCAGTATTAAAAAGGAGATATTCTCGCTCATAATTAAATGCTGTTTCGGTGAAAAGTCCCCGGAGATGCGAGCAGCTCTTTTCAGAGCCGAGCGAAAATGATATTGGAGTGGAAAAGTGTTTTACACGTCAATTAGCAGGCAAACTGTCACGTTAAAACGTCGTTCAGACGCTGAGAATTTGGACTGCGTAGCCAAACAAATGAAAACAAACGGGCAATTGGAGTCACAGCCAAACTGGTATTGTTTTTGATCAAAGTAAAGACGTCTGATGAACGTGTGTGACTAAAACGCGTTATTCACGCAACACGCCATTTATACTACGGACTTCAAACGTTAGCCATTCCTAGCATTGTCAGCTCTCAGAGGAATGGACGTGAAGCGCTGGAATGTCGAACGATTTGTGTGACATCTTGTCCGGTAGCATTCTGTCCTTGGGTCTCGTCTCTCGGTGAGTTTTTCCCCCCGAGCTGGTTGCGGCTAGTCGACGTGTGCTTACCGAGGCCCCTGCTGGGACACACACACACTCCGTACACAGCCCCGCTGCCCATTTTGACCAGCCGCATTAATGCGTGCCCGCGGCATCGGCGGGAGCTCTGCGCCGGACCCCCAGCTGTGCTCGATGGCCTGTGTCCCCCTACCCAGCATGCCTCGCTCCAGGGAGCAGGTGAGCCTAACAGCCCTGCTGCAGCATGGCTCTTTCTCGGGGACACATGGGCTCATGGAATGCTGCCCTCTTGCAAATGGCTCGGGCTGCTCGCTGCAAAAGGTTTGGACTTGGAATGCGCCAGATTGATGCATCTGTCGACCATTTTGGATATGACAGATGACGAGCAACGACAAAAAAAACCCTGATATCCACCGAAAATGGCTTTCCAGCTGACAGATCTGGTCTTAGGGAGACCTAATAAGACGGAGATGAATCAATCCCCTCAAAAACCCCTCCGTCCACCAAACGAATGCCCCGTCCCAGCCCCGTCCCGTCACTCCCTGCTCCAGCCCCTGTCTAATTCCACGGATAGCTGGAAGCGAGCTCTAATTGCGCCCTCAGTCGTTCAGCCGCGGGCCGAGCAAGTAACCGGTGGCTACAGGGTCTAATTGCATTTGTCGGATTGGCACGGAGGGAAGGTGCCCGCTGCCCTCACCCGTCGCCGTTCTGCCATGCTGGCACGGAACCCGCGCTGCCCCCGGGTGGTGTGGTGCGGCCATCTGGAGCCGACATCTGTCCCTGTGTTGATCGCGCAAGTTTTAGCACTTGATCAAACGCGTGGCGACAGGAAATTGCTCCTCTCCCCGCAGGAAAAGGCGCGAGGCTTATGTGGGGGTAATAGAGTGGAACAGAGAGGCCACGGAAAGAGAGAGAGAGAGAAAGAAAGAGAGGCAGCGGTGGCACTGCCATGCGAGAGCCTCTGTGTGTGTGTGTGTGTGTGTACCTTGTCTTCCTATACTTGTAAGGACCAAATGTCCTCGCAAGGATAGGAAAACGTGGCGAGGTTGACTTTGTCCTCATTTCTTCAACAATGGCAACTTTATTTAAAAAAACAAACACTGCTTTAAGTTACTGAAGTTAGGTGTATTATTATCATTACGTCAATGGAAAGTCCTCACAAGGATAGCGAGACAAACGTGTGTGTGTGTGTGTGTGTGTGTTAAAGGGGGTCTCTTGGAGCCCAATTTAGAAACTCTATCTCTCTGTATCTCTACCCCTCCAACCACGCTAAAGGGGCAAGGGGGGTGGAAGCGAAGCTCCTCTCAGACAACTCCTCTTCCTGTTTCACTGGTATAAACAAGCAGGCCAAATTCCCTCACTCATCCATCGGCATAAGGAAGATGAGGGAAAACGCAAACCTTCATAAATCCTCATCCAGCCGGAGCCCTGCTCCCCTAAAACCTCATTGTTTGAGAAAAACAGGACCAAATTGGATTTCATTTCATGTTTATTAGCTCCAAACGATTTCCTATAGTGGTAGTAGTACCGTTGTTAACTCGCTCGCAGAAGGCACGTCGAGTACAGAAAATTTTTCCCATGAGGCATAATGTAAACTGAATGAATGCTATAATGATACGATGACCACTGTTGACGATCGCAGTTAAAAGCTTCAAACTTGGATTCCTCTCTGCGTAATCCTCTTTTCTGCCAATCTTCATTCCGATCTTTGTGAGCTTTACACCCTGTTCCCTTTCTGAAAGTGCTTTCTTGGCTGCTACCCTTCCTTATCCAGCTTCTTCGGACTGTAGGGTCAACTAGTGCTACTGCTCAAGTGTAAGGAGGGGTCAGACGACATTCTTGCCACTGTAGCCTCTAGGAGCTGGGTTGTTTTTCCATTCTTTAATACCGCGTCCAAATTCTGGTTGTATTCTAACGAAGAGACTGAGAAATAATCGCATATGGTGTCATGAGACCATTGCTAAAGCATGGCCTAAGACTTTTGCACAGTACTGTAAACATTTTATTGGAGTGTCGCACCAAATCTTTTTGCCTGCTTTGCATTTCTTTTGAAGTCTGCACAAAAAAACAACAAGCTTGCTAGCTGTGGGAAGAACGAGCTCAGAGTGTGAGTCATGCACCGTGTGTATGGTGTGTGTGTGTGTGTGTGTCTGAGAGAGAGAGAGAGAGAGAGAGAGAGAGAGAGAGAGAGAGAGGAGGAATATGACCAGGGGAGGCGATAAAAAATTATCAGCGAGTGTGTTTTCCTGTTTGGTTTTAATCTACATTTAATTAAATTCTTATCTGCTGTGTGCTTATGGCTGCATTTGAATGGAGCCCCTGCATTCATTATGAATGGTAAAATTGAAGCGGCTACATTGTGTGTGGCCCCAATAAAGCCGACGAGAGGCACGTGCGAAAAATAAGTCAATTAAGATGGGGTCTTTAAATTACAGCTGTATCAAAACAAGAGGCGGAGGCCGCCCTCTATAATAGAAACCTGACAGCGCCGAGTTGACTGGTGTTAATATACATCACATTTGATACAGCCAATTGTGTTAGGAGGGTCGCATTGTGCGCGTTCGGAAAAAAAAGTACCGTTTCGGGCCATGATAGGGGGCGAAGACGAGCGTCGAGGGGCTTATTTAACAAAAGGAGGTCAAGTCTGAAGCGTTCGTCAAAAGTGCTCGGTTAATTAACCTTTGCCGCGGCGAATAATAAATGCTTACGATCTTTAAGACGAATACTTCAGATCCGTGCGATGGAGTCTTCTTAAAACACCCTCAGCGTTTGCAGAACAGTCAAGACTCTGGTCTGCTAATTGGAAGGTTGTCAATCCTGCCTTTGAGCAAAGCCCTTAAGATCGTCCTGCTGATATTTTCTACCAAACCAAGAAGGTTACTGCTGAAAATCGGTGAATCTCTGCTTCCTTTCTGCAGTATGGCCCTCAATCGTTGTCCTCCCCGCTCATCACACGCAGCATTAGCCCGCCTTTGCGTTCGCTCCGAGGATGAATGAGCGACCGCCGCGACGTAGAGGGATCGCGCCAGATAATCGCGCCGCGCCGCCTCAGATCCGCTCTTCTAAAATAATGTCGGGGGAGCAGAGGGGATCCGGGAGCAGGTTATCTCGGCCCGCTCTCTATTTGCTGTTTAAACCTTAACGGGGACGCGAGCGGCTGCTGAGAGCAAATATGTCTGGAGTGAGGAGGAACTGGAGTGGAAATGTTCCCGGGCAGAGATTAGCCTCGGCGTAGGCCCGAGGACATGAAACTCCACTGCTGGAATGGCTTTTATTTCTCCTGAGAGGCATGTGGAGAGAAGGGACGGGCGCATCTCGGGCATTGATCGCGTTAGGACGATTCGTAGGTCCGAACCTGCCACGTGGCCTCACTGAGTCAAAAGGCCATGCACTGAATCAGTACTTCGCTCTGTACCAGTATTATGTCCTTGTCCAAATACATATGCAACATCCCAAGTCTGACCCATTGTGTTAAGGTTTTTGACTTTCCTAATCCAGTGGTTTGCTGACTGTTGTAGATGTCCATATTATTCAGGCAATTCTCTTGCTTCTACTGGTATTTTTTAAGCATTGTAATTCATACAAAACTGTAACTTCTTAGTTCAAAACAAAAAGTGACCAATCACCTTTGCAATCATCATCTTCCTGTAATCCAAACCCTAGGACGCTACAAAATACTAGGGGTGTACTGGGGCGATGCAAAAACAGGACGATGATGATGTGTTCTTGTTTATTACGCCATCTAATGTAATTGCATTTTTGAACACCAGACGGCGCCAATCTCATCTCTCACCAATTCTCATTCTTTTTGTTAAATTGTTATATAAGAAAAGTACACATGCATTTTGAAATTCTTCAAGTCAAGTCAGATTTCTTTCTATAGCGCTTTTTACAATGGAACGTCGTCTCAGAGCAGCTTTACAATTTCAGATTATCTTCTAATATCTAGGCCCAATCCAGAATTTAGTAAGCCTAGGGCGACAGTGGCAAAGGAAAACTCCCTAAATGTTATAAGGGGGAATCTTGGGAGGACCAAGACTCAAAAAGGGACCAAAACCTGCTTGGGTGACTTAGATGAAAAATGTAATAGTCAATTAAGTTTTATAGTAATAGTTAAAATAAAAATAACGTATCGGCATCATTTAGTCCGATACACAGTCATTAGGATCTGATTCTTCAGAAATAAAGTAATGTTTCCACTCGGTTACATAAGATATGGAGAAGCTACATTAGAGCATTTTGTTTACAATTTTAAACCTCTGTTTCTAGTCATTTATTTTAACTGCAGGATTTATAGAAGACAATGTTTTTGCATTGTTTAAACTTCTGAAATGCAAAAGGAGGTCTTTTATCCACTGTAACTTCATTAATTGTGAGAAAATCGAATCGCGAACTCGAATCGTGAGCAGAGTGTATCGTTACACCCCTACAAAATACAAAGCCAAATTAGAATCGCTTTTATTGAACACATATTAAGGATTTATCCTGAGTGCTCATGTAACCTGAAAAAGATGTAGACCATTAACAGCTCCTACAAGTTCTAAAGCCTTGGATTTTCTGAAAAGGTGCACAAATATTTTTTGTTTTAATTCCAGTATGTTTTAAATGTAGGTTTTAAACTTGGCAGAAATAGGATTGACCTCGTTCTACTGCAATGACAATGGAAGCTGTTTTTGCTTTTTACTGGAACTATTTTGGTTGCTGTTTCTTTGTTCAGTAGAAAATGGCCTTAACCCTTTCAGCCCTGACTGATTTTAACGAAGCAACAATGATTTCTGTGCAAGATGTTTGTTGAGAGGATCGAAATATTGCAGTATGCCAATTTTCAGCAGTCAAAAACAGTTTCATTGGGAGTCCAAACTGATACTGACATCACACAAGAGTACCGGTAGCCTGACTCCATTGGCATCAGCAGGACTGAAAGGGTTAAAGCTGCGTGCTGTACCGTACTGTATGACTTTCCTGCTGGATTATTTCTATTGTCTTTGGCATTTGTTATCGCCATGTCCCTTCAGTTGATCACACACACACACACACACACACACACACACACACACACACACACACACGATGCTTCATTACCATCATAAAGCTGCCCCTCATCGCCCTCTAACCGCACCTGCAACCTTTTATATGCACATGTTAAAACAAAGAGCACAGATAATTACCTGTGTTTTTATTTCCCACCTAATATATGCGCTGCTTAAACGGCGTGAATATTCATTTTGCGAATCGCTCGACCCCAAGGTGAGACGAGTGATATTTACGGCTGTGTGCAAAAGTTTGAGAACCCTCACCCTACTCAAGTAACGTTCGATTCAAATGATATCGAGATCGATCCTTTTTCTGGCTTACTCCTATTTGTTCCTATTCGTTTTTCTTTGAAGGCACAACAACAGCATGCATTTATTACTTTACACTAATTCAGTAACGTGATTTTCATTACGCCGTGTCCTGACTACTCTGACGAAGAGCTGCAGAGGCGTTGTGTTCACAGCACAAAAACCGAATTTATTGCCCGTTAACATGTTCTTAACTTGGGACATATATAAAACACTAAAGACAATAATGCAAAAAGTAAAGTAACACTACAAAAACGATGCTAAACAACATCTAAAGCAAAACTCAAAGTGACTAATATACCAAAAATACTCGAATTTTTGGCAACTGAAAGTCGATACTGCTCGACTTTCAGCTGCAGTGTGAAGTCATTATACTCCTGATTATCCTGATCCATAAACAGTTTTTCCACCGAGATCAATTTCCTTGTTTGGTTTTCTTTTGAGGAACTTTATGGAGAGCTCCAACATACATGCTGATAATACTGATAATAGAGCTTTGTACTTCTCTACAATTATGAAGTTTATATCTTAGAAGGCACTTCTGCACATGCCTGCCCAGGACACAAGTTTGATCACTTCACTCGTTCAGTTTTCTTTCAATTAATTTTGTTTTTTGGTCGTTTAGGAATTCAGGATAGATTTGTGGCGTAGATTTAGGTTCCCTTTGACTATTGGTTCCTTTAAGTTGTGAGAAAAACACTTAATTAAAGGATTATATTCATTTCTAAATACCATTCATGACTTGAGTAACTATGTCATAATGATTCGTGGTCTAAGAGTTCTTGATTTTCTATATCGTATAATTCAATATAACCCTGCACAGGAATGTAACTTATTTCTGCAAATTGAATCTACACATGTCAAAACATATTAGGGAAAGACTGGCATAAGCATGGGCACCTTTTAAACGATTGTCTAGTTGTGTATTCTTGAACTTTTCATGAGAATCAGTCATATTCACGTCTTTTCACTATACAAATGGTATAAATTTCTGTTTATGACCAGGAACAAACATATCAGTTCAATTTCTCGAATGTTAATATTGGATTTACCATAGCGTACTGCTGCATTATGGACACTTTTGTAATTACTGGTACTGTACTGGTACTATGGGTTGTGGATGACTCTAATAACCCTGATCTGAGCACGCCGGCGGTTGATGAAGTGTAAACCGGTGTGCATGGAAATTCCGGCGGCTGGAAAGGCGAGGCTTGATGGTAACGTGCAATTTGAATATGAAAGCTTTTCCTGCTCGTTACTGGACCGAGTAACGAAGTGCTGTCATTCAGTGCCACTCTGCTGCCTGGCTAAGCTAAGCTGCTTTACACTGACACCCTTCAGAGAACCGGTCGCAACCCAGCCTTCCTTAGAGGAACCACACACACACACACACACACACGCACAAGCTCACACCTCTGGTTTGAAGATGCCTGTGCCCGCATGTGTCGACTTCATCAGGAGCACCATGGGGGAAATCGCAGCCCCCACACCTCATTAAAGAGCTTCTGACAGACTACACCTTTAATGCTGCCTTAATCTGCTCCAAATCGCTCTAAATGTCAAGCCGGGGCCGGGGACGTCTACTATACCCCACTGGTGGCTTAGTGGAGGACAAGCCCTTGCTCACACACCGTTTCTACCATGTCCTGCTGGCCTGGACACAGACACAGAGACCTCTGTGATCAGTCAGCTTAGGATCGGTTTGTTTATGGTTTGGGTGATGCATTGTTTTTACGACCTGGTGCCAAACAAGTTTGTTTAGTCTGCTCGTGAGCTCCTCGTCACTGAGATGCGAAAACACCGACTCAAACTGCCTCACACAAAACCTATTGGTTTTGGCTGGATTTCACGACTTGTGTTGTGCCAGTTGTACCACTATAGCTGTGGCAGACACAAAACTGCATTTGAATTGAATACAAAACTGACCAGAGCACTATTTCTTCAGTGTTAATCGTTAATATTAATAAATGATTACCTACGTCCAAAAAAAGTATTTAGTCAACCACTGATTGCGCAAAAGAACAAAGTTCTCCTACTTAGAAAGATGAGAGAGGTCTGTAATTTTCATCATAGCTACACTTCAACTATGAGAGACAAAATGAGAAAAAACATCCAGGAAATCACATTGTAGGATTTTTAAAGAACTTAATTGCAAATTATGGTGGAAAATAAGTATTTAGTCCATAATAAAAGTTCAACTCAATACTTTGTAACATAACCTTTGTTGGCAATGACAGAGGTCAAACGTTTCCTGTAAGTCTTCATCAGGTTTCCATGCGATCTCTTCCATGCGATCTCTTCGCTGGGCAACACAGACCCCTCCCTCCACAAATTTTCTATGGGGTTGAGGTCTGGCGACTGGCTAGGCCACTCCAGGACCTTGAAATGCTTTTTACGGAGCCACTCCTTCGTTGCCCGAGCAGTGTGTTTGGGAAATTGTCATGCTGGAAGACCCAACGCCACGTTCCATCTTCAATGCTCTCACTGATGGAAGGAGGTTTTGGCTCCTTTAAAATCTCACGATACATGGCCCCGTTCATTCTTCCTTAAACATGGATCAGTCGTCCTGTCCCTCTATGCAGAAAAAACAGCCCCAAAGCATGATGTGTCCACCCCAGCTTCACCAGTAGGTATGGTGTTTTCTTGGGATGCAACTCACACATTGCTTCTCCCTCCAAACATGATGAATTGGAGTTTTTATCAAAAAAAGTTCTGATATTATACCACATGATATCTTCTCCCAGTCCTCTTCTGGATCATCAATATGCTCTCTGCCAAAACTCAGACGGGTCTGGGACAAGCAGGGGGACACGCCTGGCACTGCAGAATCTGAGTCCCTCTCGGCATAGTGTGTTACTGATGGTAGGCCTTTGTTACTTTGGTCCCAGCTCTCTGCAGGTTTCATTATCAGGTCCCTCCGTGTATGTAGTTCTGGGATTTCTGCTCACCGTTCTCATGATCATTTTGACCCCACGGGATGAGAATCTTGTGTGGGGCCCCAGATCGAGGGGAGATTAATCAGTGGTCTTGTATGTCTTCCATTTTCTTACAATTGCTCCCACAGTTGATTTATTCCACACCAACCTGCTTGCCTATTGTAGATTCATTCTTCCAGCCTGGTGCAGGTCTACAATTTTATTCCTGGTGTCCTTCGACAAGCCTCTTTTGGTTTTGGCTATGGTTGAGTTTGGAGTCTGATGTTTGAGGGCTGTGGACAGGTGTCTTTTATACAGATAACGAGGTCAAACAGGTGCCATTAATACAGGTAACCTCTTAGAGTGGAGGACAGAAAGAGTGCTTCTTAAAGAAAGAAATTACAGGTTACTGTTGAGAGCCAGAAATCTTGCCTTGTTTTTGGGGTGACCAAATAAATTATTTTTCCACCATGATTTCTAATTCAATTTTTAAAAAATCCTACAATGTGATTTCCTGGATTTTTTCTCATTGTGTCTCTCATAGTTGAAGTGTAGCTATGATGAAAATTACAGACATCTCTCATCTTTCTAAGTAGGAGAACTTGCACAATCAGTGGCTGGACTAAATACTTTTTGCCCCACACTCTATGTGGTGGGAATTAGGTTAAAAAAAACAGGCTGAATAGGATTTGCTGTTGCAGTGCCACAGGATGGTCCCCCTGTGCCACCCCACCCAGGCAGTAATATTTGTAAATTGAATTGCAAACAATGCAGAGTGGATTTGAACGAAATACTTTGTGCAAACATAACAAATTTTATTTTATTACACTTTGTTCTACTTTATATGTGCCGATTAAGCTGCTTGTTTATTACGCCATCGATTTCGATTGGGTTTTTTGAACACCAGAGGGTGAATTATATGTCATGATCACATTCTCAGTGAGACTCCACATTTCTTGTAATGCAGGGGAAATTAAAGATGACATTTTTATACAAGAAAAGTAACAAATTATTTTGAACTGTTATTCTTCAGATATATAAAAAAGATATGGTGGGAAAGCTACACTTAGCATTTTGTTTACAACTGAAAGCCAGGGGACCTCTAAACGGAGCAAGAGATTTATTTATTTTTGAACATAATACGTACAATGTTTCGCACTGTTTACCATGTCGAAGAATAAAAAAGGAATATCTGTTATCGCACATTGTAAACGCGATTACCGTGAGACTGAGACAATTGAATCGTGAACTCAGTATTGTGAATCGAAACGTGAGCAGAGTGTATCATGACATACCCAATTAGTATGAGTTAATGAGTGGCCCACAAGTATGGGTTTAAACAATTGATTCTGGCGTCCATTATCAAATCAAGTTGACTTTTACTGGTGATTCCACACTATTGGACTGTGGTAGCCTAGTGGGTAAGTGGCAGGGACCTTATGAACCAGAAGTCCAGGGTTCAAAATTCCCACCTCCGCCAAAGCTGCCACTGTTGGGTCGTGAGCAGTGTATCAATGACCATTCCCAAATTAAGTATTGGATTGTAAGACTGTACAGTTAATATGTAAGTCGCTTGATTCTTGGTCCATATCAAAGTCACGTTGAATGTAAATGTGGATTCCACACTATGTGTTACCCCATGTCACATGTCTGCTTATAAAAATGAGACATTAAAATGAGCTTATTTGTTATTCACTCCACTTTTTGCCTGGCTAGGGTCGCAGGGCTCCTACACTATCCCGGATATATATAAGCATGCCCTCAACGGCACACCTGACTGCACTAAATGCAAATTTGGATTAGACTGCATTCGAAAATGCTACCGTACTGATTTTGATTTCGATTTCCCACACATTAATAAGTGCAAAACTATAAAAGACAAAAATGAACTTGATTACAGAATTTGATCAGCGTTAAATATTAGTATTGTATAAATAGTATTGATTATATATCACGGATGTGTCAATTAAACACTTAATTAGGTGAAAGCTATTAGGTATTAGGTTGAATGTAAACACAATCTAGTGTTGTTCCACTTTACCCACGTCTGATGACAGTAATCATAAACAAATACTCTATAACAAGGAATGGGCCAAATACTCATTAAAACAAGCACTAAACTAACGAAAAAAAAAATAGAAACTTATTAGCACTTGTATTAGTCCAGAAGAAAACGTTCTAAGTTTGAAACACATTTCTCCTCCCTCAAGTCTCACTCCTAACATCCCCTCACTTAAGAGAGTGAGAGTGAGAGAGAGAAAGAGAGAGAGTTTATTAATAATGAATTTGGAGTTTTGCGTGGAGGAATGTTATCGCCCGGCGCACAATCCGAGCTAACAGTTTGCCCTGATGGGCTAGCTGGGTTCCTCATTAGCCCAACATATTTAATCCATAAGTTTCTTATCAAATGTCACACCTGCATCTCCAAATGGCATTTCCACATTCAGTGGCATGTGTTTGGGAGATGACGCGCCAAGGTGCTGGGGCGAGATTAAGCGCCCGGCGGAGGGAGCGAGCTTTACTTTATCATTTTGCGTGTCTGGAAGGAATCCAAGCAGTTTTTGTCTTGCTGTTGTAATTAGAAAGCCTTTTAAGTGATAAGGCCTGCATCGGAATATGAATATGGAGCGATCAGGCTTGCTTCATTCTCTTTCTCTAGTCCTCTTTTTTCTTCTTCTTCCCCCCTTTTTAATTGTTGGGTCCAATTTTTTTTTGGTGCACGGTGACGCGAGGATTAACTCCGGCTTCGAAAGTTTAATGAAAGACTTGAAAGTGGGCGCTGGGGAACGGCAGCATTCTTCTGGTTCTTCTTATGTCTAGGACTAAAATCGAAGCACAGGCATGACCAGAGCTTGTCTTGTTTGTACCTGTTTCGAATGCATGCTTGCCCCCGCCCCCGGTAATGCTCATGGGACCAACAGAGCTTTACCTCTTCACTGTCTTAGCTTTGGAGAATTCAGTACCAAAGAGAGACTTTCCCCATAATCTTAGTCTGCCACAGTGCTTGATTGGGTTGAACCATAATCGTGTTGTTTTAGCTTTTAAGTACATATGATAGCAAAGAGTCAGGAAGAGACAGAAAAGAAAGCAATAGAGAGAGCAAGAGAGAGAGAGAGAGAGAGATTGGCTCCGAGTCCCTGGTGTGAGTCGGGCAAAGCCTCTGAGCATCAGGCCAGAGCGAAGCACAAACCTGAGAAGTATTGATCCAGTAATAGCGTGGTGCGACACCCTAACCCCACAGCCCGAATGTCATAGCCTCTTATCCTCCTCTTAACACGGCCTCCTATCTGCCCGAGTCCATCAGAGTCCTGTATTACACCCCTCCAGCACTCGCTCCACCACCTACCTAAAGCACTGAACTTCTACCAGACGAGCTTTTTTCACCCTCAACCATCCACGTTACTGTTACCTTTATACTTAGAGCCTACACATGATCACACGGCACTCAAAAGTATCTAATTTTGAATGTTTTTGTCAAACAAATAAACAGACCAACCACTGTCAAGTTTATCCATGTTCCTTTCGGTACATCATGTCGGATTTCCAACAGTCTTATGCAGATATTTGGGCATCCGGGGGTCAAATTATACAGAGCAACCCTAGTATGACGTGCAGATGGCGCCAAACGTCTGACAGCTACTTGAAGATCAAGGAGTGCTGACTGCTGACCTTCCTCCAAAGGAAACCTGACCTCATTCCCATCGAGCATTTATGGGGGCACTCGAAGACAGAGAAAGCCAAGCATTCAGTAACATCACGAGATGCTCTTTGGAATATTGTGCATATTAATGCATTTTTGGCGTCCGTTAAGCAAAACTGTGTGATTATGGCAATGTCTGGACAACGCCCATTTCGGTCAACATCCTGTCTTGCAGAACGTAATGACGTCGTTAGACGGTGCATACCTGTACTGTACTAAATAAAAAATTAAGAATAGAAGCATTTTCACAAAGACTTTTAGCCTTGCTAAAAATTTCCAAATTTGTGCATTCAAATAAAGAGAAATGGGTTTGGGTGGCACAGTGGCAATTTGCGGAAGTGGACAAACTTAAGACTGTACGATGACTTACAGTCGGACTAACTATATACGCAATAGGAATTCCTACGCATATTGTTAAAGATTTACTACATTAAGGCACATACTATAACACATAGGCACGTGGCGTATTCTTTGAACACACAGGACATGTCCACAATCGACAACAACTTGCTACACAACCACGTGACATGTCTGGAGCAATGCATGGATGGCACGTGCCCATTTTCAAGTCCTCTTGCCTGTAAAACGGATGGATGTGCGTTTGCATAATGGAGCCGGTAGAGAAATGAACTGCGTGTAGCCTAAAAAATCCGTAGCGCCACTGTACAAGGCCCACCAGATGGCTGTCAGACAAAGCTGAACATTTGTGGTGCCATGTAGCATGAGATATCAGCCATCTAAGTCATTCTAAGAGATCTAATTCATTAACCTCTAAAACCATTAGGACCTGCAATCAGCCCCTTGTACAATCATCGTAACTGCTTGGTGAAGAAGCAGCAGAACGCAGACGTGAACCATAACGCTCCTAACTCCGTTTAAGAGTTGCGTGTTATTCGTGGCACTCGGTTCCGTCTGCAGACTTTCTCACAGGATGCTTTGCGAGCTATAAAAGCATTGTACGGTGCCAAACGCTGACATTATATGCAAATGCGCTTTAATAACTGGCAGGCGGCTCAGATCCGGTCTCGCTCGAGCCCGATCAGCCCACGGCGACTTCCCCCAGCTCCTAATGAGATCTCGGGGGCCGCAGTTAGCACGCTGCTTTGTGGTGGCACAGTTGGGAAGTTGTGCAGTGACTTGGAGCCTTCCATATGCTACCCACGAGGATGGAGACTAATGTAGTGCTTCAACACACACACACACACACACATTAAAGAGGATTTTGTTCTTTAGTTCTGTTCCTGCTGCTGCTGGTAACAGTGGAAAGATCAGTTTTAGTCATTTTTTATTAGGGTTATATTAGCGTCTGTTTTCAGTGCCTGTAGTTTACTCAAGATGGGAAGGGTTTGATCGTTACAGAGAAATGCATCGTTCTAAATTTATGGTCTACAGCAGTGCTTCCCAACCTTTTTTCCTTGGAGCCCCCCCCCTTTAAACAAACAAAAAAAATCAGTCCCCAGTAATTAAAATAAATGACAAGGAAGAGGTTTAAACCTGTAAACAAAATGCTCTATTGTAGCTTCACCAAATATGAAATAACTGAGTGAAACATTCATTTTTGTTTCTGACTAACAATCCAAATCAATGTGCACTTTCCCTGAATAAAAAGAAAAATAAGTTAGAAGGAGTTTTAAGTGTAAGGGAGCGCGACCTGAGATTGCGCCCTCTGGTGTTCAGAAAAATGCAGTAATAAACAGAACATCAATCTCTACGATGCACATCGTGACCTGGAGAAAGCTCGTGCAGACCTGGAGAGAACATGCCAACCCCACACAGGTGGAGTCCTCAAGCAGAGGAAGGACAGACGTAGTGTTTAATCTGAATGAGTGAGGAGTTTACATTTACATTTACATTTACAGCATTTATCAGACGTCCTTATCCAGAGCGACTTACAATTGGTACAGTCTTACAATCCAAGCAATTGTGGGTTAAGGGCCTTGCTCAAGGACCCAACAGGGGAGGTGGGATTTGAACCTTCTGGTCCATAGTCCAGTACCTTAACCGCTAGGCTACCAAAGTCCTACCAAAGAGTTTCTTAGGGCCAGCTAACAGCAGCTCAGTTTTGTCTGTGTTTATGTTTACTCAAAGTCACCCCGAGTTTTAATTCATGGGTACATGGGTTGCCAGAGATTGAGAGTGTACTTTTTACTGAAACATTCGTTCAAAGCTCAGCTATGATCACGATATCGCCGTTTTGCCCGTGAACAAACCGATAAAAGGCACGGCTCATTAGTTGAGTTCTTTTGCTGTGTATTGTGAGATCTGCGAGTCGAGGGAAGAAATGGGTTGGAGATTAGGATCACGCATAACGCGAGATCGCTCGGTCTCGATTCAAGAGGTTCAGGCGGAGTGAGATAACAGGCAGATGTGGAGAGATATCGAGTGCGAGGCAGAGCGAGTGTTTAGATTGGATTAGACGTCGTAAAGCCCTGTTACTATCAATTAGCCACAGGCTTTCCCTCCCATCTTTAGAGCAAAACTCCTATTCCCTAACAAAGAGGGTATTATGTCACGAGCATATAAAGCACGCGAAGAAGTGGCCGATGCGAACTCCCTAAAAGAAGTACGTCTAATCTGACCGGCGCAAAATGAACTAGCCTTTAAAGGATGGCTTCGTGGTATAAAATTCCAGATAAGGCTGGAAGGTCATGACCGATTCTCAGCAAATCTGAAACTCAACTATAAAACCTGAGCTATCGGTTTATCCCCTTCCCTTTTTTTCCAGCCACTTTATCAGTTGTTAAGAAGTTACTCCAATTTATTGTACGTTCATATCAGACTCCTCGCCTGCTTGAAGGGTGCGCTGCTTAAAAGTTCGGCTGTCTTTAAGGACTCTTAAGAACTTAAGCCCATTGTCCTGTCTCGTCCAAAGGAGAACGGGTCCGCCATATGATCCTGGTTTCTGTCTTTTTCGTTTTCAGTTTGTAGGACTGTTGGAGAAAGCGTCCTCTTGGTCTCGTGTTTGCATTGCAGGAACTGGGAACGATTGTAGATCTTAGAATGCTGTGAATAAGGACTCTAGTTGCTCCTACCTTGAGTGATGTAAGTCTACAGTGAATGGTCCAGACACAAGTGCCTGTGTTGAGGGCAACCACCATTTTTAAATACGTCTGTATAGAATTATTTGGCTAGAAGTCAGTTTCCCCATCTAAGCCACCCAAGGAGAATGGGTCCCCTTTTGAGTCTTCGTCCTCCCAAGATTTTTCCTTATAACATTTGGTGATTTTCCTTGATACTTTCCTTGCCTTGACTTAGATATTAGAAGAAGATCTAAAACTGTACAGCTGCCTTGAGACAATGCTCCATTGTTCAAAGCGCTATAGAAACAATTCTGACTTGACTTGACTGAACGCCCACGTCGATCCCTATTGATCACGCCGAAATGTTCACTGATCTCCACAGGAAATGGACGAGAGAACACCACCCTGCTCTGACACACAGAACGCTAACATGAAGTCAAACCCGACATTAAGTTGAACATATGGCATCATTTTTTTCCCTCCAGTCCAAATCCACCGACTCCTGCTGTGACTAGACTAGCTTAGCTGTTGGAAAATTCAGAGCAAAATGGGTACGAAGCTTCCACCGGGGAGCGAGTCTGGCATGGTGCAGGGGGTAGGGGTGAGGGGACGTAAACAGCGAGAGAAGAAGACGAAGTAGAAGAAGAAAGCTGGCACGCGGGTTGAGGCCATGCCAGTTCTGCCTGCGCCATGCGGAGAGGCAGGGTGGAGGGAGCCAACGAGCGCCAGGCGAGGAGGAAAGATCAAACAACAAGGGCTGCAGATCTGCACCAATCTGCTCTGTATTAGCAGCCCAGCCAAGGAGCAGCTGAACCAGCCACTGGCTGAGGACAGCGCTAAAACACACACACACACACACACACATGCATATATGCAGTTCGTCACTAGTTCCTCACTCCAAACGCCTACACGCTCACAGCATGAAAAGAGATGAGCCACAGTCGGTCCAATTATGACACCGGGATTTACGTACAGTGACTGCAGGACCTTATCGGAACGCCATTAGAACGTATTTGCCAGGTTTTAAGACGTTACGAAACGTCTTCTGTAACAAAGTCGGTACAAAAAGACTCATCCCTGTCATAATCTGTGCGTTTTAACAGAACCCAAGGGGTTAAAGCCATTACGACACTGTTGCTGGATGGTTGGAGTACACAGACACCGAGGATGTGAGCTAATGGCTATGCTACCATTTAGCTAGCGAGATCAATTAACGGAATGCACAGTGACCACAGAAACAACAAACCCATGAGAAATCAGCCCAACCCTGATATATATGGGTGTAATGATACACCAGTTCTTCAGACAATAATCGTTTTGTCTAAGATTGAACCCCCAAAGCCAGAAAATGCCAAACAAACAACACCCACCGCGCATTTTGCTAAACACGTGGAACTACGCCGCGTCAGGAAGAGGATTAAACACCTCTGAATGCAAACTGATTCCTCACAGAAGTCACTCGTGTTCCGCCTGATTCGTGAAGAGCTCTGCATTCTGCTATGGTGTTGGTAGAATCTGGCGGACTTTGTGAATCAATGGCTTTGGTGGGCAGCCAAGTTTCAGGTTCACTTCGTAGCGCTGCGCTCCAGATCGGGAGCCTGAAAAGCACGGCAGAGAGAACGAGCGCCTGTCCTGCCATCTCGCTCGCACACAGATGGTGGAATCAGACAATATGTTTTCCAAAAAATCTCCGCTGCTTTCGGTCGGCCTGAAAGACACCAGATATGATGGAGCGCTGCTACAGCGTGAAGAGAAATGAGAGCCGAGCTGTCGGCCAAGAACGACGCTGGAGATTGATGGCAATGTGTGTGTGTGGAGTCAGTGTTTGGGATGTTTTTAGGATTGATACTGAAGATTCGTCGTGGCCTGAGAGAGAATAATATGCTATAACAAGCAACAACATTATAATTATACAAGCAAAAGACTGCCGAAATGAATCATAACGAGTTTATGAAATCTACTGGCTTTAAAAACATTTGTTTTGATTCACATTTGGAAGATATTGCAGGCGGCATACCAGTGCCAATACCTCACGTTATAGCACTCCCTCTTGTGTAACAATCGGGTCCAGTCGTCACCACAAGGCACCGACAGTGACTAACCGGGATCAACAGGGACCAACCAGCACCAACAGTGACCAAGAGTGACCAACCGGCACCAACAGTGACCAACTGGGACCAATTGGTACCAAACCTTACCAACTGGGACCAACAAGTACCAATAGGAACCAACCAGAACCAACAGAGACCAACCAGCATCAACCGGCACCTATCGATCAGGACAAACAGTGACCAACAAGAACCAACCGGCACAAACAGGGACCAACTGGGACCAATTGGTACCAAACCTTACCAACTGTGACCAACAAGTACCAATAGAAACCAACCAGAACCAACAGAGACCAACCAGCATCAACCGGCACCTATCGATCAGGACCAACAGGGACGAACCTGCACCAACCGGTACATATCAAATGGAACGAACAGGGACCAACTGGCACCAACCAGCACCAACAGTGACAACTGGCATCAACAGGGTCAAAACAGTTATGACTGGCACCAATCGGCACCAACCTGCACCAACAGGGACCAGCCGGCACCAACAGTGACAACCGGCATTATCCCGGAAGCAACTGGCATCAACAGGGACAAAACAGTTCTGACTGGCACCAACCTGCACCAACAGAGACCAGCTGGTACCAACAGTGACAACCGGCAGTAACCCGGTAACAATCGGCACCAACAGGGACAAAACAGTTCTGACTGGTAGCAATCGGCTCCAACCTTAACCAACAGGGACCTGCCAGCACCAACAGTAACAACCGGCAGTAACCCGGGAACAACTGGCACCAACAGGGTCAAAACAGTTCTGACTGGCACCAACCTGCACCAACAGGGACCAGCCGGCACCAACAGTGACCAAACAGCAAACAGTGACCAGTTGGGCCAACTGGTACCAACCAGGACCGACTAGGACCAACCCTTACTAACAGGGACGAACTGGGACCAACCAGCACCAACCGGCACATACCAACTGGAAGCAACAGGGACCAACCGGGACAAACCAGAACGGGTGGAGTGGGGAGTGTTAAGTATTTTCACTCCAAGAAAGTCGGATTTACTCAACTAAAGCATTTTATTTACTAAGATTACGAACATTATGGTAATATCAAAATATAAACTCTACAATCCAGATATTTAGATTTTTTTGTTTAGATAAGTTTCCAGTGTATATAGCTATTAAACTAAGGCTAGGCTCTGGTTGTGTGCAAGTCAGTCCTCGAGTAGAAAGGACGGTGATACGAGTTAAAAACAGAGAATTCGGGACTTTTTGAAAGGGTTAATGACAGAGCCACACTGCATAAAATAAAATCTCCAAGAATCAATGAGCAAGCAGGCAAACGGAGCGGATTTGGCCTCCAGGGTCGCGCCGAAAGGTTCACCGTCTCCATCTTTTGTGCCCCGGTTCAGGCAATTAGACCCAGCTCGGCGTTTTTGTGAGCGCGTCGAGGAAGGGGTGTGTGTCATGTGAGGGAAAAGTCATTTTGTGGCATGGTGCTCCTCAGTTCCGGTCACGCTCTGTACCAGCGCAAATTAAAACCTCCTGCTAGCCCATATGTAAATACGCCCGTCGCCGGGGCTGCGCTTTAATGAGCCATGATATGAAAGACCAGCGTAAGACCCGTGCAGAAATCCCCGGCCACTTGACAGCTGACAGGTGCTGCAAACTTTTCGAACAGGTGACTCTGACATTCTGCAATGTTCCTGCAAAGTTCAGGCTATTTAGGAGCGGCAAGGAGCAAGCCCGAGGCACTTCCGTGGGGGTAATCAGGGAACGCTGGCAGAGAGAGAGAGGTTTTTTTTTCCTGTTCTGGCTGGCCTTTGTTAGGAATTCAAACTCGCAAATAAATATTTTTAGCTCCTGCTTCAATCCTTTAATAACCTGACTGCTAAAAACCGGCTAAAAAACATGGATTAGCTATCGTTAAATCTGCCTCATACACGTGGCTCGCTAAGCTGTATAGAAACCGAATGCTTCTCGGTTCAAGTTAGCGCTCAGCCAAGGAATCTGAGGCGCCGATTAATCCTCGGAATTTGGAGTATCAGAGAAGCCAGAATCAAGATTCAGTTCAACCAGGAGGGAAAAAACAGCAACACATTCACTCATTCTCAAACATTTAGCCTAGTGAATGAGTGGTTGATTATTTTACTCTGAGGTGTTGCTAAAAATGTCACGCTGAGGCAAAACCGGTTTTCCCACAGCTAACTGAACATTTCAGTGCTTGTTTTTTAGATCATTCCCTCAGGATTGGTGGAGAGGAAACGCTAGAAAATGGAATTTTAACGGTAGAAATTTCAACTTTCGCCAGTCCAAGTGAGGTTAATAATGTACGTATTTGGTTTTGACAGATAATTTAAATACGTGTAAAACATTAACACCAAGGTGCCCTTCAGGCCTTACCCAACCAAATACACTTTGAGGGGTTGAAAAATTACAACCAGAGGATTTAAAAGCCTGACAGGCAGCTACAGGAATGCTGATAGCTAATATATCTCGTCGTTTAACTCGCTCGCCGGTGGCCCGGCACACGCTGATCGCAGAAATATTGTTTTACAAGGGCCCGATTCGTCCCGACAACTTTGCCTGACCTTGCTCGTGGTCTGAAGACGACTGTAAAATTGATTCAGCACCCGGCAATAAAGAGAGCACCGGAATTTATCTGCATCCTAATTCTAATTAATAGAAGCAAAGGCGGCCGGGTCGTTATTTACGAGCGGAGCCGGACACTATTCAAACACCCTAATAATCTCGGCTCCATTTTTTTATTGATGCTTTGACGAACGACTTTATTTGCACACAAAACGCACCTGGGATGCACGAGATCTTGCAAACCTGGATTACTCAGAGGGGGGGTTCGTTATTGGCCTTGCATTCGGTCGCCCCCTCCTTTTCGTTCTCCTTTCTGTTTTTTCCTCACCTTCATTAGGGCGTCACCTGCAGTCTGAGAGATCCAAGACTTCATTAGTGAGGACCTAAACTAAACTAAACTGAAACACTTCCCTTTTTACTCACATGCATTGGAATTCAAATATATTATTCAAAGGTAGGAATTCCACCACAGGCACAGACTTACCATCCTGCGAGGTTGCTGTTAAGGTAATTGACTCTCAACGAGAAAGTGGAAAAAATGTTAAGTCCTGTATTTTCTTGAGTAAAACCCTTGATGCTGGATTTACTCGGATTCTGAGGACATGCCCCCCTTTCATGAAGCACCAGGGGGCCATTAGCCGAGTGTGTCAGGACAACGTTGGTGACTTTATAGACACTCGGAGACCCTAAGTAGCTTGGGTTGTACCTTGTAAGACTGTATCTGGGTAAGGTAAGATTGGGATCATCCACAGGTACTGCAAAAGCAACCCCAATCCGGTTCTGTGATGGACTGCCATCCCAATCAGGGCACGCTTACACCTGCGGCCCGTGTTCTCTGGGGATAGGTCCTGCCCAGAAAAAGCAAGACTGTGGGAAAGTCTTAGGAAGTCCTTTGCATGCTTTCGGTTATACCGGAAAGTCAGAGCTACCTTTTCCTGGTGTAACCAAAGTGTTTCTGGCCAGTGCCAGGTTTCTTGGATGCCAAGCCAATGGGATGAAACTCAACATTTCCAGTAATATTGTAATGTAATATTGTTATGGAGTTGGAGTTGGAGGGAGCACACGGATCATTGTTTGTGAGCTTCCCCTCTGTAAGGTTGATCCTTCCTCATTTTGCTAAACAGGTATAAATCTCCACTCGCGCCCGTCTTTGCCTGGCAAATCCTCGATCATTCGCTTCTGATAGGCGTCCCCTATCCCGTCTTCATAACCGCGTTTTGTCTCTCCTTTTAATGAACAGTCGGACTCCTATTTTTCCACAAGTGCAGGATTTGCCTTATCAACCCCCGCGCTCCCCTTTGAGAGTTGCCAATTGGTTTTATCCGCGGATGTATCGCGCCTTCCTCTTTCTCCCCCCCCTCGCCGCACGAAAGAGAAAGAACCGCTCCGTCAACAAGCCTCTCCATGGTGCGCCGGAGATTAAAAACCTCGACATCACCTAGCTTCCAGCGCCGCTCCCAACCGGTTGGTGTAAAACTCAATTAAGGGCGTCCCTGCTGAATTCCGCATTACAGTACATTAAGCGGAAATTCCTCATGCGTGATGACGGGGCTTCAGATGCTCGCATGCAGCTTTATGTGATCTTTGTGGCCTTTCTGGCGCACAACCAGAACTGGTCATCTTTTTTAAAAAAAATTCAGAATGGGGGTCCCCTGACTGCTGTGTGTAAATACGGCATTAGTGGCTAATTAAATGAGAGGTCCATTGTCAATTAAAGGTAAATAGAATCAAATAGTCTCATGTGGTGGGAATGTGGGCTTAAGCCTTAATCAGGGCAGACAGGACAAAAATATCTGTCTTAAGGGAGCCATCATGGATAGCAGTGTGGCTCTGGATAATATGTGGTCTTGTGCAAAAGTTTGGGCACCCCAGTTTAATTGCTCATTGATTTCTGAAACAGAATTGAACCAAGTTAACAAAAACCTGCTGACTGAATTAACAAAACAACAGAAATGATCAGAACCTATTTAATGAAATGTATCCTTTTTTACGTAGTTTTGAAAGTATAAGCTGCTATATTTGGTGCCAGGCATGTTGTCAAACTGCACTCAACTCCTGCGTGTTTATGCGATAGAAACACACCGATGCGTCCCAAATCATTTACAGTCCTGCTCCCTGTAGGCTGGTCTTGATATGTAAAGTATGTAGAATAGGGAATAGTGATTGAGACCGTTTTGGACACAGCCCGTAAGTACGGATGCTCATAAGTAGCAAAAACATTATTAAAAATCATGAACAGTTTTAAGCCGGTCCTAAAATTATTCGATTACATTCTATTGCATTATTATAATCCATGCATAGTCTTAATATTTTTAATGAAGTCTATTTTTGGATCGAAAGAGGGAGCCAAACTCGGCATCATGCTTCCCACTTCAGCTTGTCATTCTTATCAAGGTGTGTGTGTGTGTGTGTGTGTATGTGTGTGTGTGTGTGTGTGTGTGTAGCTGCTGTTCCTGTCCTGCCCTGGAATGCAGGAGTAACTGCTTTGAACCTTCTCTGCATAATCATTACATGTTCCATGTGATAGCTAAAACACACACACACACACACACACACACACACACATGTTTGTCTTTCTATCATTGTGGGGACTCTCCATGACCGTTAATTAATAGCTAATTAATGTTACACATATACTTCATCCGAACCTTAACCTCAGTAACCTAAATTTAATCAGTTGTAAAAAAAAACTGTGGAAATATCCAAATTAGAAAAAATGTCAGATTTTACTATCCTTGTGGGGACATTTGGTCTTCACAATTTGGTCCTCACAATGATATATAAACTTGACCCACCCAAAACACACACACACACACACACACACACACACACACAGCCTGGGCACGGACCCAATACTCTTGTCTAAAGAGTTTCCTCTTTTGCACGGCCTGGAATGGGTCAGCAAGCTCAGATCTACACACACTGATACAGGCCGGGTGAAGGTTAGGTTACACACACACAGACACACACAGACACACACAGACACACACTATGTTTACCCTTTTACTATCTCACTGTCCTTGTGTAATACACAGTTTAATGGAAGGTTAATGGCTCATACTTCCGCCTGAAGCCTGGTTCCCAAGTACAGTTATACAGTGTGATGCAAAAGTTTATGGACATTTCCTGGTTTACACATTGTCTGGAATATGACACACACACACAAGCCCGACTTTTCCACACAGCACAGTATGGTCAGTATTAAGTATATTCGAAGCTCTAGATGTTTTAATGAAGTCTATATAAGTCTGTAGAATCTAAAATGAAGTACAGGAATTGGCCCAAAAACTTTGTTACACCCAGGATTTTCAAGGAGATCAACATCAGGAAAGCTGCAGATGTCAGTATCGGTGCTGAAACAGCGACCCCTTATGGACCCTGGGTGATTGACTGGTACCCTTTCAGATACAGTATGTGTTTCCCTGCAGGAATTCCAGGATAGGCTCCAGATAGGCAGTTCATTTCCTCAGACACGCATGGACTTAAAGTACCAAGTGGCAACAATAATATATATATATATATATATATATATATATATATATATATATATATATATATATATGTATAGAGCCTATGTACGGATTAAAAGTTCTTGCCGAAACTTCTGCACAAGAGCATACTGTGCTTACAATCTATTGGTGAGCAATATGACGATATTTTATCATAAGGTGACCAGTTTTGTTATCGTAATAGACGATAGAGAGCACTGACCTACTGCATGCTTCAAACTTTAACAGGACACACTTTCGCAGGTGTATTTAAAAACAAAATGTGACAAATGTTTCAGTGCTTCTAAGATCTTCACAGACTTCTATTATTATTATTGATAAATGAGTAGCATTCAAAAGATACCTATATAAACACACACATACAGGTATCGCTTAAAGCCTTCAGTCAGCCGATTCCGTTTGAGGTTTCAGGACTCCAGAAGCTGCACCTTGCTGGATGTTTGCATAAAAAAAAAACAGGACATTAAAAGTCCTCCAAAGTCGATGCCCCCTTCAACTCGGCAGCCTCTGCTAAGCAGAAAATCAGCGCTAATCGGTTTCCGAGAGAGCAGAATTGGCCTCCTTCGTGACCACTTTGTGAAGCCGGACCCTCTTTGAATAATTCATGGTGGAAGAGCCATGGGCGAACACACACCAGAGGCTGACGTGGGGCTGAAATAGACAAGCTATGAAAAATCCATCAGTGAATGTAACACACAGCGGGTCCAACCTCGGCGCCCCGTCCAAACCCCCGCTCCGAGCTTCGAGCGCCTAATTCAATTACGGCCTGCGAAGAGCTCGAGCTGGGCTTCTGCTTCGGCGTCACAGACATACAGCTTCCTCTCTTCTTTCCCCGGACTCCTGATACGCTATATCAGAGAGGCGTTGCTGCGCGTTTGCGTTCTGTGTATTATGTTATTTGCTCGGAACGTTCGTAGGCTCAGGTTTGCTTTTGTAAAGCGTTCTCAGCGCTAACGCCAATTACATCGCCGTGCTGTGGTCCAGCAAACATCATTACTGTCGCATTGTTGTTGCGTATTCTCTTGCAGACTGCACCTCTTTTAGAGAGCCTGCTAAGGTGTGTCCTGAATTATTGGCATCCCTGATAGAGTTGGGTACAAAAGTGAAACAGGTTTGGTTAATTAACGTAATCTCGCACTGAAATGAGCCGACTCGAGCCTTGTAATTGGAGAAAATAAAAAAACTGTTTTTTTTGTGTTTAGGCTCAGGTAAAGGCCTCCTTATACAAGTTCCATAGGAGTATACACTGAGCACTTTATTAGGAACGCTATATGGTGCTGATACTGGGTGGCTCCTTCATTTGCTCTCAAAACAGCCTCAATTCTTCATGGCACGGATTTCAACGGTGTAGAAATATTACTTTAACCTTTTGCTATTTGATTATTGTGCTTCAAGTGGCCATTAGAAGGGGTTAGCACCAATACTCAAACAGTCTGTGGCATTCAAGCCATGACTGACTGGTAATAAGAGACCGAAAAACTCAAGAAAGCATTCCCACACCATTAAAGCCCCTAGAAGTCTGGGCTGCTTAATAAGCACATGTAGCCTTCAAGGATTCATGCTCCTGGTGCAAAACTGTCACCCCACTCTCTGTGTGCCTCAGAAAAGAAGACAACGTGTTTCTAGTCTTCAACTGCGGCCTCAGCTTTGCGTTGTTGGTTGACGACAGAACCCGATCAACAAGAGAGATCAGAAGGTAGAAATACTCAAACCTGTGGTCAAAATCACATTTTATCCAATTCAGATGGTTGATGTGAACATTATCTGAAGCTGCTGGGCTGTATCGGTGTGATTTTATGCATATTATCTGAAAATCTGATCCATTTTGGCTTGGATTTAAAGTGATTGAAATGTAAGCTGTGCTCTCTCGCTTTCTCTCACCGAAGCACTCATTAACCACCAAGACATTTATTAATGAGCGCTTTCACCATCTTTACTTTATATCTGACTGAATATAAAGAGCACAGTACACATATACAGCCTCTGAAAGGCCTTCTATCTGATACCACCGATAAACAATAGGTCACATTCGAACAGAAGGTGTTCTTACTCAAAAAATTCGGGCATGAGAATCAAACAAGGGAGCCACGCGACTGATAAGTCACCGCGATGCACTCTTTTCGGCGCGTCGATGTTATTTCTCTCTTTGCAGCTCGTAGCGTCACCTTCCCGAGCCGTCGCCCTTCCATTAAAAGGTAGAAACGTCTGCCGAGTCTCTCTGGGCTCGCTCTGATTTGTCAGTCATGAAAGCAGAGCGGCTGGATGATAAATCTTATTTTGCCAGCTAAGGGCTTCTATCTCGCCAGGCGAGTTAAAATCCCGGACCAGAAACACTTGCTGTTGCACGTTCTGGAGCGGCGGATTTAAGTCGTGTCCGCTCTGATCAAACCAGGATTTATGGGAGCATCATAACTCCCGACAACACCCAGCAGCTTATTAATTTTATATATTTCTGTCTGTTCGCTGATATTTCCAGCACTGACAGTCACTCAAGATAAGCCAAAAGCCCTCTGACAGGATAGAGTGTATATATATTTTTCACGGAGCTCCCTCTCTCTCTCTTGCTCTCTTTCTCTTGCACACACTCTGGCAGCTGAATAGGTTTTAGCTCAAACCTTGAGAGTGCCTCACGGGCTTTGATTTGTTAGCATTTATCTGGTTTTTGTCTACCCAAATGCTTTTAAATCAAACACCCTCAGAGATGTCGGGAAATCTCTGACATGTAGAACAGACTCACAAAAGAGCAAGACGCGACGCTTGCTAGTTTCCGGGTAGATCACAAGATGTTTACGTGCACTTAATAATGATATAAAGAGAGCTGGATTTTAGCTCAGGAGTCGGAAGCATTTTGCTTCTTTGGGCTTATTTCCATAGCCCCGGTGGCTTGTTTCTCTTGAGGGATCTGGCAACCCTGGAATACGCAAACATAACCGTATACAGATAGAGCTGAGCTGTTGTGGAATCGGCTAGCAGAATCAAACACGGTTGCCAGGTCCGCTTATTTCATTAGGCTCGCTTCTTTGGGCTTGTTTCCATAGACCTGGTTGCTTTTCTCTCTAGCGGGATCTGGCAACCCTGGAATTTAACGCAGCACCTGGATAATGGCTACCAAAACACATTTAAACAGGATACTCTGATTTATTAGATCGGATTAAGAAATCTGAGTAGCGCATGTATCTCCTTATGTATCCTCCACTGATCTCAATCGGTTTTCTCAGTCAAACATAACCGTATACAGCGTAGAGCTGTCGCGGAAGCGCCTAGCAGAATCAAACACGGTTGCCAGGTCTGCTTATTCCAATAGACTTCGCTTCTTTGGGCTCATTTCAATAGACACGGTGGCTTGTTTCTCTTGAGGGATCTGGCAACCCTGGAATACGCAAATGTAAACATTTACAGCGTAGAGCTGAGCTGTTGCGTAAGCAGCTAGCAGAATCAAACATGGTTGCCAGGTCCACTTATTCCAATAGACTTCGCTTCTTTGGGTTTGTTTCCATAGCCCTGGTTGCTTGTTTCTCTCGCGGGATCTGGCAACCCTGAATTTAATGCAATGCCTGGGAAATGGTCACCAAACACATTTACACAGGATACTCTGATTTATTAGATCGGATTAAGAAATCTGAGTAGCGCATGTATCTCCTTATGTATCCTCCACTGATCTCAATCGGTTTTCTCAGTCAAACATAACCGTATACAGCGTAGAGCTGTCGCGGAAGCACCTAGCAGAATCAAACACGGTTGCCAGGTCCACTTATTCTAAGACAATTTGCTTCTTTGGGCTCATTTCAATAGACCCGGTGGCTTGTTTCTCTTGAGGGATCTGTCAAGCCTGTCAAACTGCCATACATTTGAGAGGCTCTAGCTGCAGGAGTTCATCTACTGTAAATGTTCATGAGCCTCAATAAGGCATGATGACCTCTGGTGTGTAAAGTTTATGACCGCATTATAGTCACTTTATGATCCCACACACAGAGAGGCGACAGATGGCTGTAGCAGTACAACTGAAGACCTTGTTCTCTCTCTTTCTCTCTGTCCCTCTGCCTTTGCCGAGTCTCTAAAGGAAAGCTGGTGAAAGGTAAAGCTTTCCGGGGACTTCATGTCACTTACATAAACAGCAGGTATGAAACACCTGACTGATGCCTCCCATCATTTCCTCAGCATGAACAGCTACCTTTAGAATGAATGGGTAAGAAGGACCTGCTGGATGATGCAGAGATTTGGGAACAAGAGAAGGAGAAAGACAGACGTGTAATGATAGTATAACACCACCTATACACAAACACACGAGGATGGATGGCACTGTCTAGCCCAGCAGACACACTCTGTCATCCTGCCTGTGTGTACCTACAGCAAGGCTGCACTGCTAGTCCTCAGAGAGGTCAGTACTGTGTGTGTGTGTGTGTGTGTGTGTGAATCTGAATTTCTCACACACACACACACACACACCGTCCATTGACATAATTCTACACCTACACCTAACCTGTAGGGATCAGCAAAATGTCCCCACCAGGTAAAAATGTCAGATTTTTCTGTCCTTGTGACATGACATAAGCTTGGTATTCATATTAATTTCTGAATTATGTTGTTTTTTAAAATACCTTTTGAATTTCTTATAAAGATATATTTTCTGATGTTATATTAAAAAAATCATTTTTTTAAAATATATTTTCAATGCATTTTTCTTTTTTTTTTTTTTGCTTTTTAAAGATATGTTGAATTTCTTTTACAGTGAAGTTAATGTTTAAAATAATTTTTTGGAATTTCTTTTAATGTGAGGTAAAATATTTTTTCATTTAAAAAAAATAAAAAATAAGACCTTTTGAATTCTTTTTAATGTGAAGTTAAAATATGTTTGCAATGTTTTTGTGTTCAATGTTGTTTTTCAAAATACCTTTTGAAAGTTTTTTTTTTCAAATTTTGAACAAAAAATAAATGCTTTTTAAAATACATTTTGAATAAATTTTTTTTTTCAATTTTCTTTTAAATATCTTGAATTTTTTTTAGAATGAAGTACATTTTTACCATTTTAAAAGATTTTTTTCAGTGTTTCTTTTAAATACATTTAAAATACTTTAGGTGAATTTTTTTTTAAATAAATTTTTCTAAATAAAAAATAAAGACCTTTTGAATTCCTTTTAAAGTGAAGTTAAAATATGTTTCCAGTGTTTTGTGTTCAGTGTTGTTTTTCAAAATACCTTTTGAAAGTTTTTTTTTTTCAAATTTTAAACAAAAAATAAATGCTTTTTAAAATACATTTTGAATTAATTTTTTTTTCAATTTTTTTTTTCAATTTTCTTTTAAAGATCTTTTGAATTTCTTTTAGAATGAAGTACGTTTTTACAATTTTAAATGATTTTTTTCAGTGGTTTTTTAAATACATTTAAAATACTTTAATTTTAAATATTTTGTTTTTATAAATATTTCTTTTCAATTAAAAAAAAGTATTTTTTAAATGTTTTTTATTATTTTATCATTTATTTTATTATTTACATTTATAATTTATATTGTTATATTGCAACAACAACAAAAAATACCTAAAGTACCTAATGCATTTTATTTGGGCCACAACCCTGCATTTTAGTGCATAGATGCCACTTTTTTGAAGCAGCCGCCCTAGAGTGTAAAACATAACCTTAAACTTAAAGTTTTTAGGCAAATTATAGATAAACTTTGTGTTCTAAAGATAAATGTTATGAATTTGTGTACGTACAATTGTCCAAAGCTGATCCAGAACGTTGTAGTCGGTGTGTAACTTAACAGGCAGGTAGTGAATAAGATCTGACTGTAGGGTGTCTACATACTATTGGACACATCTCAGGTGTCTGTATTCAAAGTTTTGGATTTAAAACAGCATCAAATCGGCCTGTTTCAAGTTTAAGACGGCATTACCTGTATGCTCATGCTTCGAAATTATTACATCAGACCTGCACAGCTAATCCCTGATTTATACCCTTAAATACACACAAGCACTATTAGAAAAGCGCATAATCACGTTAGCCTCTGGCGATTAATTATTTATTAGAAATCTTTATTGTGGGTGCTGAGCAAAAAAAAACAGTCCCTGGAAAAAAAAAGATCCTAATCCACTTATCCTGATCTCCAAATATACTGGAAGATAAGACGGTTGGGCCAAATCAGCTACAGAAGGCGGACGTGGGTGGATTTCCCTGGTTTAGAGCCTCTATCTTTTGGTCTTTAAATAGACAATAGTGCAGTGTGAAGCATTAGGAGGTCTCGGGAGGGGGTAAGATTTAAGAATTATAATGTGACCATTAGAGAAATTGAAAGTCTTAGAAGAGTCCTAATGTAATGTTAAAGCCCAAGGAAAGCCCATTCTTCACAGAGTGTGTGTGTGTGTGTGTGTGTGTGTGTGTGTTCAGTTAAAAAGACTCTCCTACACCGACACGCGACGTGCCAATCGATACGCAAGCATTTCTCGCCATCGATTATATAATTATGCTCGGTTAAATCATCACCCAAGCAGGATGGACTCCACACACACACACAGACACACAGACACACACACATACACACAGTGTGAAGCTGTGCACTCCAGGTACTTTGCAGGACTGATTAGGATGCCGCCGGGGTGCTTTACATCACTCTTATTAGCCCCTGCGCTACACAATGGGATCATAATTAATGGCAGCAGCAGGACCCTGCTTGATCTTTACACGCTACTGAAATACACAGCGCTCTCTCTCTCTCTCTCTCTCTCTCTCTCTCTCTCTCTCTCTCTGTCATGCTCCACTCTCTCTTAGGCTCCCTCGCCCACTGTCTCTCTCTCGTACGCCTCTGTAGCGCAACTTTTCCTTAACCAGAAAATGATCTGCTGTGGCAGAATAATGCTCTGAACATATACAGAAGCCCAGATTTAGAGAGAAGAATAATTCTGAAAAGTACATTCAATAGAAAAATTGCCATTTATCCCCTCCCAGTTTTGGCCCGCACAATCCCAGATGCTTCTTTTCACCAGCAGGTGGCAAACCTCTAAGTCAGGGCACGAGCTAAGCTCACCGTGTCCATCCACCATTTTTATCAGTGCTTCAACTGGCCGTTCGACAATCACAATCCGACCCTCCCTTCCTCTGACACTGTGTCAGTGTGACACCCTGCCTGGCTGGAGGCACCACCAACACTCAAACGCTGGTAGTGGATACCGCTAGCCCTCCTCCATGGTGACCCAAACTTGACCGTTCATCCCCTATAGATACGATTAGCTGTGTCAGGAAGATGAAGATCATACACCGGTGCTACAACGGCGACCCTTGCTGGCAATGGACTGGTGTTCCATCCAAGTCACGTTTCTACCCAAGATAGGGGGCAGATCCTCGCAACCCTGACCAAAAACAAGTGTTGTGGACTAAACAGAGGTGGCCAAAAGCTGGCATGACTTGATATTCGTACGATATTTTTTCAAAATGCATCCATGTCTGTTTGGAAGTGACACTATAGTTTACAGATCTACAGTTCAAAGCAAAAGTCTGCACCCTTTGAGTCACATGGCGTTTGTGTCAAGATGATAGGCAGTCAGAACAATCCGGCAGCTAGATCATCCTACATGGCTCCTTTATGACCCTTTCTGTATTTCACAGGCTGTGGAAGAAGTAAAGTGTCTGAAGTGATGATCTCGCTACCGGAGTGTTCCACAGGCTGTGGACGGAGAAAAGGGTCTGAAAGGAGCCATGTAAAATGATCTAGCTATCAAATTGTTCCACAGGCTGTGGATGGAGAAAAGGGTCTGAAAGGAGCCACGTAGGATGATGTAGCTGTCGGAATGTTCCACAGGCTGTGGAAGGAGAACAGGGTCCGTAGAATGATCTGGCTGCCAGAGTGTCCCTCAGGCTGTGGAAGATTAAAAGGGTCCAAAAGGAGCTACGTAGGATGATATATCTGCCGGAGTGTTCCACAGGCTGTGGAAGGAGAAAAGGGTCTGAAAGGAGCCACATAGGATGATGTAGCTGCCGGAGTGTTCCACAGGCTATGGAAGGAGAAAAGTGTCTGAAAGGAGCCATGTAGGATGATCTATCTATCGTAGCACTCCACAGGCTGTGGAAGGAGAAAAGGGGCCAAAAGGAGCTACGTAGGATGATCTTGTTACCTGAGTGTTCCACAGGCTGTGGAAGGAGAAAAGTGTCCAAAAGGAGCAGCATGAGGCTGTGGCTGCAGGGCTGTTTCCGGTGCAACTTTAATATGACGTAGTTCTGCAATTTTATAATGTATGCTCATAAATTATATTGGAAAAAGTTTGGGCACCCTTCCAGATGGTCCATTAGTGTCAGACCTTATTTGATATATTAATGATGATTGAAACAGTTTAAATTAATACAGATTTTTGCTACTTATTAATAAATAATAATACTAGTGCATATATTTAAATAATGTGAAAAAATATCTCTGCTCTCATTTCTGAAATTATTACACAGCACTTTCTCCTTTAGAAACACTCTCTGTCTCTCTGTCTCTCTCTCTCTCTCTCTCTCTCTCTCTCTTAGCGTCTCTCTTATTCCCTCTCCCTCAATCTAACTGCTCTGTGGCACGACCCTGACCGCGTGCACTTACCGCCCGGCTCAGTGCAATCAATTATTGCCTGCGACGGAATCATTAATAATTTCCTAATGAAAACGATTCTGTTGATCTCTGTTGTGTTTTAATTAAACATAATTACGCCGGCGCGCTGCACTTCGCCTGGGCCCCTTCAGGCTACGACTAAGTTTTAATACGCTGATAATGAATTTTTGACAATGTGTTCTGTTGTTTGTTTATTACGCGCTCGCTCGGTTCGCCCCGATAGCAGATAATAACGCAGAGAGGCTCCTCGGGATGCTCAAAGAGGAGGTTCAGTGAAAAACAATTCAATTCAGTGTTAGGAGAGATTTTTTTTATTTAGGTGAAAGTTTCTTTTTAACAGAAGCTTGGAAAGATCTCCATCTAGTACGATTATAACTACACCTACACACACTACAATGAGCAAAAAAAAAATCATAATAATATTGCTATTCACTTCATGCTTGACCTGTTGCTACTGGGAAACTTCTCCTAATCTGTAACAGTTCTGAATTATGAGCCTATATTTATGAGCCTAGGTTGTTTAGTGTTGCATTACCGTTGTCACGTAGTAGTTTAGATACTTTGCACATAGTGTTTCATTTTCAACAATAATATTAATTCAAACACTAAACAATACAGTAATTCGTATCTATCGTTTCTTTTCTTTATGCCGGGTGCCTCAAGCATTTGCTTGTACTGGTTTTCTGTCATTCAGACGTGAATTAGATACATATAATACAAATTTTTAAAACGTATTATATTTCTTAAGACCTAGTCCTTTAAAGCAAACAGACGTTGACTGGATGGACGTTAAACGGCGCATACCTGTATGCAATTTTAGGACTGTTTCGGTTCTGTCCTGCCCCCCAATGGCTATCACTTCTACTCTTAGGCACAAGCTAAGCAGGAACGTTTAAGAACAACAGTGCTCATGTAGCAGCGCTGTGTGTACATGTATAAGCAGTGGCCGACAAAGGTATGGCTTGGGGTTTAGTCAAAGTTGTGGATGACACACACTTGAGGGAAAACAAAGTAAGAATTAAACACAAAAAATACCAGCTCCTGCTTTGAGAAGTGTAATTTATACAATCTGACGAAACTCCATCTACGCTTGAAGCGCAAGAGAGAATTAATCCAATCCTGCTACGTGTAACTTCTGTAAAACGCTCGCGTTGCGCCGATCCATTTGCAATCGCACAAAGGCCAGCGTTCCCCAACTCTGTATCTGAACGGCCTCGGCCTAAGAGGCTTACGCTCCAAATTTAGGTGACCTTTGCATAATAATAGCATTGTAGGACATTCACTGTCCATGTCCAACTCACAAGAGCTTTAATATCAGCGAGGACTAATTGTGAGATTTGCACAATAAATGGAGCAGACTGGAGGAACTTTTGTTCGAGCTGTTTTTCGCAGTATTTAATGTAGTAATAAAATTATAAAGAGTCATTACAAGAGCCAAAGTCAGTGACTGTATTCTTAGGAATACATTTATTATTATTATTACTATGTAATATTAGTAAAAAAAAGGTTGTGTGTGTGTGTCCGGTACCTATCCCAGAGAACACAGGGTGCAGTCCTTGCCAGGATCTGTAACTACACCACCCAAGCCCAGTCTGGGGTTCGAACCCAGGTGCTCATGTTTGCTGCTGGAGCTTATGTTGGACTCATTAACAATAAGCAAAGCAACTTGTCTCTTCTAGCGTGTATTCACCGCTCGCCATATTACCATGTTATTTGTAATGAGAGAGGAGCGGCGAGTGTGTGCCGGCTGAAAGCAGCTGCTGGAGTGTGTAGATGTGGTATTGTAGCACTTGCAGGTAGATAAAGAGAAACACTGATGAAGTAGAGAGGTTTAGTGCTGCCTGGATGATGCCTCGCTTGGGAAGCGAATGTAAAACAGATGGCAGGCGCACACTTAGGTAGACACTTCGCTGCACGCTTGCGCATGGCTGTGCACACACAAGACAAAGCGAACCGTTCACCCGAGAACGTAACTCGAACAAATATACAAAGAAAATGAGGGATTCACTCTTTCCTTAAGGGTTATGTGTAAGATCTGGCAACTGCAGAGAACGCCTTACCTACGCTGTGAGGTCTTAATAAATGAACCACTAACCCACTAGTACATATACTGATCAGGATTTATGGACGAAAATGGCATTCTGCAAGGTTTCTTGCTTATAATTGCATCCCTGTCCTACAACGTGATGGAAGATCATTGGAGAGGCGATGCTCCAGCTAGTCCGGGTATAACAGACAGACAGGGGAACCAATCAGAATGCCCCCTTCAACACTATGTTATGTCGACATCATTAAAAGCAGATTTGAATATACAGGAACCAGGTAGGGATTTCCCCATAGGAAATAATAGAAATATAATCCCGTTATCTGAATGTCTGTTATCTGAACCCTTTCCCCCAAACAACATACATTCGAATAACAGGGTTGTAAGCACAGGAATCATCATTTAACATTTACATTTACATTTACATTTACAGTATTTAGCAGACACCCTTATCCAGAGCGACTTACAATTGATACAGTCTTACAATCCAAGCAATTGTGGGTTAAGGGCCTTGCTCAAGAACCCAACAGTGGCAGCTTGGCAGAGGTGGGATTTGAACCCTGGACCTTCTGGTCCATAGTCCAGCACCTTAACCACTAGGCTACCACAGTCCCACATCATGCTTGATACACTAGATAATAGCTTCCTCGAAGAATACCTAATAAAATTTCATTTGCATTAGAAAGGCATTGTTCTTGTAATCTGTTGAGGGTTTTTTTGCACCTTAAAAGCCCCAATGAAATGATGTGATCTGGCAACTAGATTATTTTATATATATATATAATTTATGTTTGGTGTGCGTTTGTGTGTTTTGTTTCTGTATAAAAACCTATACGTAATAATTCATAATATACGTAATAATAACCCAATTATATCATTTAAATCTTAATGACGTTTCTTTTTAGTTTGAGTCCCTTTTCCCTTTCATGTGACTTATTTGCACTTTGCATATTAAACTAACGTTACTTGGTAGTGTCGTATAAACTATAAGGCAGGGCATGGTGTTGCTACCGTTGCCTAGCAACAATTCATTTCTTGTGGACCTACTTTTATAAGGTACCGTCAGTATTAAAGCATATTCAGTATGAAATTCAGCGCTCTTTTATTTTGTTTCTTCGTTTTGTTGCTGTTATAGTGAATAAAATCATGGCTGCGATGATCTACGGCACTCACCTACGACTTGGTGTCTATAACCAAAGTTGCAATAACATACTCCCTCTCGTTTCCTATTGCTTACATAAAGTCACTGAATCATTTTTTAATTTATATTGACCACTTTGTTAAGGGTCAAACAAGAGCAAGAAAAAATGCAATTATCGTGATTAACATGCGAATAGATACTTCCCTTGACAGTCCTAACTTCATCCTGCACTGCTTTGTTTTGTCTGTTGCACTCATTGTGATTAAACTGTACGGATTCAGACTGAACACAACACTGCATTACTAAACACTGATCCAATAAGAGGCTGCATTTCGCCGGGCTGCCGTCTCCATTAGCCTGAGGTGGTCTATATATAGTCAGGCGCCTGTCCTGGTTGCTTGAAGCAGCCCAAAGGGGAATCATTCTCGCCCATTTATAATGAATGCTGCCACACAGGATGCTGGGATACATTTATTACCGCTGCATCTCCACTTTGGCTTCGGATATGTATCGCTAAACGCAGCTTATACACACGGGTCTGCCTCCGAGATGATGCAAGTTCAAGCAAGAAAGATTCTGCTGCAGATTCACGAAATCCTGTCACTGGCGCTTTTTGTTTCAGACGTGCAGGCTCCTGGCTGAAAGATTAGGCGATCGCTTATCGTCTCTACCTGCTTATCATAACTTTAATGATTCAGTTGATAAAAGTTAAGAAGCGCTTAAGAGGATCATTCCCCCGAAGCTCGCTAGTGATTAGCAGGCTGGAAATCCTCTGCTCGCGAAAGAAACCACCAAGTTCGGGCCCTTTCTCAGCCCTCACCCCTCCATCATGTACTGTATTTTCTCCCATCGACAGTCGGAGCATCACTTAAAGGCAACAGCAGAGCACAGTACGAGCCACCTCCACGCAGCATGATGTAAATGTGTGCTGGCAAGAGGTCACGGATATCGTAACGGAGGTTTTGTTAAGGTTTGACAGCATGCCTCGCTGCTATGAAGATGTTTCTGCTGGATAAAGAGGAAAGACTCAACCTTCATCCTTATTTATTTGTAATCTATTTCATGACCTTCATCTTTGTGACTGTGTGGACTAGAAATATGTGGTTCATATAAAGAACTAATCAAATGTATTATTTTAATAATGTTTGGATTCTCATGCTCAGAACCAGAACATACCAAACTTCACAGATTAGAACTAGAGGCAAGGTTAGAACATGACCCAGGAGCTGTGTCTCTCTCTATATATATCTATATAAGTTATATATAATCCAATTCAACAAAAAGCTAATATAAATAAATAAATAAATACATATCAGAAGTAAAAATCACATTATTTGCTCATTATAATAAAGAAACCGCCCACAAAACGCTTAATTAAATGATAACATTCTTTCTCGTGATTTTTTAAAGTTAGAAAACATTAATAATAATAAGAAAACAATAAAACAGTTAAATAATCTAAAAACGTTTTGTATTCATAAAATTGTTGTATCAAAAACAAAAAGTAATTAAACAAAAAAAATCACACTCCGTTTCTGACAAAAAACAAAAAATAAAAAACGAATTACTAATTCAAAATCACATTATTTAACTGCTTTTATTCAGAAATAAAGCACACAAATGCACACCAAACATAAATAATAATAAAAAAAAATTACCACATTATTTATCGTAATGTTCTGTGTTAAAAATATTAATTGCAAAAATCTGATTATTTCCCATTAAAAAATCAGGCACTGGAAGAATCAGCCCAAGAATCAAGGTGGCTGTACAAACTAACGTGCAAAGCAGGCTGGGAAATGTAGGAAATAGACCTACTTAAAGATAAAGGAGAAAGAATTTCAATCAGCTCATCCTGAGAAACATTAGTACACCTTCCCAGGTGAAGATGATCTAAATGTAGCATTTAACCCTGAATATATCTGCTACAACTGTATTAAACCTCCATAATAATCAAAACTATATATAAAAACCCTTCTGTTATATAAGAGTTTATGGTTCATCATGTCAGCATTTGCGTGATTAATCATCTCTGGGCTATTAATGTAGAGAATGTCAGTGCACATTTACACCCGCTCCCAAAAATACATGACGAATGCATGAGGTCAGACCATCAAAAAAACAAAGGTCCGGGTGTGTGTGATCTTTAAATGCAAAAAATAAGGCGTGTTACGAATTCTTTTTTCTCTATTGGCATTGAAATGCTTCTTTAAAAAAAACAGGTGTAGTTAGAATTGACATACGGTATTATTGAAAAAAATGTGATAGTATAATAAAATAGGGAATAAAGACTTTAGCATGTAAAAAGTAGTATGAATAGATGAAATGCTGAATATAATATAGTAAGGAATTTAAAATAATGTCGCTTTTGTGTATTAAGTTTCTGCTCATATTTATTCAGAGTAGATATTTTAAACCTTTTCTGATTCTCTTAACGCAGTCACACGACTAGTGCAGAAGTTTGTGTACCACTAATCAAATTATATGACCTTTTTAAGCCTATAACAGAAAACACAACACAGACCAGAGTCCATCTTATGGCCTATGGAGGTTCAGTACCAGGGAATGATCCCCCAGCAGGACTGCCCTCTATCTGTCAGACAGTCTTATCATTTCCAGTCTTGACGGTCGTCCCTTCCTAGATATTTGGGTTTGCTCTTGTTAAGTTTTAAATGAACTTTATAATCTATTATACTGAAGTGACATTAATGGTGGACCTCAACAAACAAGACCGGTAATGAAGCAGTGGTATGGGACAAGGGACAGCATGGGACAGTGGTAGCCTAGTGGTTAAGACACTGGACTATGGACCAGAAGGTCCAGGGTTCAAATCCCACCTCTGCCAAGCTGCCACTGTTGGGTCCTTGAGCAAGGCCCTTAACCCACAATTGCTTGGATTGTAAGACTGTATCAATTGTAAGTCTCTCTGGATAAGGGCGTCTGCTAAATGCTGTAAATGTAAATGTAATGAAGCGGGACCTTTCAGCTTCAGGTCAGCTCTATTTTGTAGTATTCTGTAACACAAGACAATTTTTTGTTGAAAACAGCACTGTGCCACAAAAACAGCCACTGAGCCCAAACTGGCTTATCCACCAGAGTTATACCAGCAAATTGGTCTTGTGAGGAAAACAGGACCATAAAATGCTCCCTTCTGTCATCTCACCGAGCATCACATAGTGTGTTAGAAATGGGACAGATGGACCAGGAGTGGAAAAGGGTGCTGTGAGTGCACATGTATGGGTTTGTTTGTGTGTTTTCCGAAACCCAGGCTCTTACCTTTGCTGTACACAACGCAGTTGTTCTTGTTGTCTTCTGCTCCCTGCCAAGTCACATCCAGGAGCCACCTGGGACCTGAGCTCAGAACCACTGGGACCGGTGCTTTGCTTTTCTGAATGTGAACAACACAAACACACACACACACACACACACACGGTATCAACTTATTTGGAAGCACATTAAGACACTCGCATTTAATTTCAATGCTTAATAACAGCTCAGCACTGGAAGATCCAGAGGAAGGATGAAGCTGGTTGGACTCCCTGTTCTTTCACAAAAGACGAGAATTCTGGGAAATACTTGCCCAGCGATAATGGTGTCAGATCTCTTAGTCAGATTACTGACTGATCCGGGCTGCCTGGGAAAATTACAAAAAGAATGCAGATGGCTTTCGGCGGCCCGGAGAAAGCCGAGGTGAACTTTGGGCGCGTTGTCCCGAGCTTATCGGCTCCGGGGGCCGGGAAGAATTTAAAGAATCGGTCTCCATTTCAAAGGGCGGCGGGGGTGACGTGTCGTAACGCGCCGGCAAGTTTTTCTGAATGTGCAATATCGTTTTTCTACTCGGGCGCCGGGTCGATCCAGGGGCTCGGAGTTATTTCTCCGAATCAAAAGTAGTGAAATAGGGGGCATTACTCTCCAAGTGCCCTGGTGTGGACAGAGGGCCACTGTGGCTTCCTGCCTGTATTTTTTGTGTATAACTGATTTTTATTCAATTTGTATTTTTTTTCCAAATGGCATATCCCCCCCCTACAAAGGGCAATGAGAGCCTGGAGTACATCTTCGCTCTGCTGGGAGGAGGGGTGAGCCAGACGGCTGTTACAGTAGCTATTGCTATTACTGCCAGGCAAAATGTCAGGCTTTCTACGCCATTACTCGCTAACCCTCAGGCTCTCCTTCATTACAGTGCCACAGAAATAGTTGAGCTGAAAATGGGTCTCTGCTGCCTTGTGTTTCCATAGCTCGCTTCTCTCCGGAATAAATGGAACAGTTCATATATATTTTAGAGGAACGCTATAAAAAGGTAGCATTTATATTACATGTACATGCTGCTCAAATGGCTTGGACCTTCCAAAGTGCACTTTCATTATCATTCAAATCGAGTCCACAGTACATGCTTTTCTGTGCTTTAGACAGCCTGGGTTAGCTATGGTTTATTTTGCTGACCTCATGAAGCAGTATAGCCCACCCCGAGTGCTTTCTGGATCATTCTGGTTATAAAAAGCTCGATTCATATTTAAGCTGGCATGGTTTTAGTTCTTGTAATTAAAGCAAAAGTAACTCTACCCCACCAACGAGGTGACTCTTGGCAGGGCCACACTGGGTGCCTCACACAAAGGCAAGACCGGCTATATAAACGAATAGAGAAAAATGAACGAGAAGCACCCAAGTGCAAACGCTCTGTGATGTTACATGAAGTTATACTACACACTATATTTGAAGAACCTTTGTTTACTTTGTAAGCCTGTATAAAGAAGCAAGCAAGCAATTTGTGTGACAATTTTTTACCCCAATTACTTTCACCAAATGCATGTTTATCTTTTGAGGATTATAGTTTAAGCTGACCTCAAGGCTTTGTCGCTGAGGCACTTGTAAATGATGCCCAACAAACTGGAAACTGTGTTGCATTTAAATAGCCCTCCGGTACACAGTCGTGGTTCCATCTGCTCCTCCCGGTGCGGGTCGCATTACAGTCAGTTTCTGTCTCGTATTCATTATTTCTGAAACGAACTGGGTTGTTAGTATGGCTCAGGAGTCTGTGCCTGCCCTACTTATATTCTTGGCCAGGTGCCGCTACCCCAAGAAAAAAAAGCACGTCGACCAACGCGGAGTAATTAAACCTCGACCTGTGTGAGAAGTTCCGCTAACCTTAAACGCATCCAGACCACCAGGAGCGGCTTTAATGGCTGTCTATATGTGCATGTGTGTTTATACGTGTATAGGTGTGTGTCTTTCCTCCTCCTCCTGGTCTCAAACCCGTGTCGTTTTTCATCCGGCCCGGCGTGTAAGAGATACAGTGGGCGAAACAGTGTAGTCAGCGGCCCGGTGATTACAAACCCATGCTCCAAATTCGCTATAAAATGAAAATCAATATTTCCACAAGTCGCTGCAACATAAAAGATAACCTCTATTGATTTTTCTCCGACTTAGGCCCCTGTGATAAGATCTAATATAAATTTTCAGCTGCTCGGATTTGGATCAGAACGGCAGAGCCGAGCCGGGAGCTCCGATAAGTTCCCCTCTTGCACCCGGTGTTTTTTCTTCACCCCCCCCTACTCCCACCTCACCTCACCTTCTTCTCAGAGCACACTGTTTATAATTGGCCCGGCGCGAGTGCAAAGCTCCTATCAGGAATCGGCTCTAATGTTTTTTTATTACACGGAAGCCAAAGCCAGTTCCAGATAATTTGGAAATTTCAGGGGGGATTGTGATGGAGCTGATGGAAGCGGCGGAACCTGTAATAGCCTGCGCGCTCAGCTCTGATTAAATGTTGCTGGAGATGAAAGGGGCCCCGTCTTCGCCGCCATAAATTAACCAACTGCACAAATCCCAAATCGCCGCTAATCCGGCCTTGATACAGTGATCCTCTGATCAGCTGAAGGAGGTGAGGGGAAGAGAGATGGGACTGGCGCTCCTGGTGTTCTTCGGCTAATGATAGCGCCGCTGACCTCGGTGACACACCGGAGGATTTAAAGCGCAGATCTTCGCTCCGAGAGTCACCGTGAATCAGTCCTGCAGACGATTCTAAAGTTATTGCGTTTTTCTATCTGTCCATCTGTTAATCTCAGAATATTTCGTCAAAGGATGCATACTGATCCAGAATCAGCACGGCAGGGTGCCGATATGGACAGGATCCCAGTCAAGTACAGGGCCGGATAGGCGTCGCTGTGGAAGCGCCATGGCTCCTCCCCCTCTGAAACAGCCAGTCGTGTCCTCATCTAAGGGACTGTGGTGGTACAGAGTTTAAAGTACTTGTTTAAGTAAGTTATTACACTAGAGTACTGTGGTGGCCTAGCGGTTAAGGTACTGGACTATGGACCAGAGGTCCAGGGTTCAAATCCCACCTCTGCCAAGCTGCCACTGTTGGCTCCTTGAGCATGACCCTTAACCCACAATTGCTTGGATTGTAAGACTGTACCAATTGTAAGTCGCTCTGGATAAGGGTGTCTGCTAAATGCTGTAAATGTAAATGTAGAGTAGATTGAGAGTTCAAGCCCTTAACCCTCACTTTCTTGAATTGTACCTTGTAAGACAGTACTGGCTCCAAGTCGCTCTGGATCAGTCAACGCCGTTTATATAGCGCTTTTTGCAACAGAGCATTGTCTCCAAGCAGCTGTACAAGTTAAAAGTTCTAGGCCCCAACTGAGAAAGTCTACAGCAAGAGTGGCAGGGAAAAGCTCCCTAAACCTTTGGAAGAAACCAAAGGAGGACCAAGACTCAAAAAGGGACCCGACCTCAATGGGCAGCCTAGATTTTATAAGATGGTTAGTAAGTTTAAAGCGTTGGCCTTCATTATAATAATTCCTTTTCTCACTTTTTCCGTAACTTTACGATTTTTTAAATATCCGTATGCCTTTTTTAAAAGGACTTTTAACGCTCACCTTTTTGCAGCCATCTGAAATAAAAGATGAGGCACAAAAGTGTGCCGCGGTATTTTAGCCGAGTGTGGGTCAAGATATTCTTGGACTCTAAAAAGACTTCAAATTTAGCATCCCACTTTACCTCGGCAGCAACAGGACTCTGACAAAGACCAGGTGTCCATAGTAACCAGGCCATAGCAACATTTTAGGTAATAAAGAGACCAAAAAAGACCAAAGCAACTCGCTTTAATGTCCATAATACTGTATATTATTAGGATGCAACAATAATAATAAAAAAATAATAATACAAATAATTATTAAATAATAAAAAAGGGTTTTATAATTAATATTATTATTATTATTTTTTACATAAAAATATAATAATATAAGAAATAATATAATAAAAATTATAATAAAAAAAAACAGAAGTCCAAAAATGTAGTTGAAACTACATAAATAAATTAAATAAATAAATAAATATATATATATATCCATGTGTGTATATATATATATATATATATATATATATATATATATATATATATATATAAACAGAAAAAAGTCCAATTTAAATTACAAAATGTATTACAGAAACAATGTCCATTCAAAAACAAACTTATTATAAGTTTTAACAATAAGGCCTAGTCAGTAATCATTGGCTTGCATGTATGCAGTTTGAAACCTTCCTTGCGAGAGATGTGCAAGGTGTGTACGCTGTGTACGGTCTATGTCCGTGGCTGGGAGCCGACCTGTCCCGAGATGTGTGTTTACAACCTTAAGCGCCCTCACACACCCCGATAACACCCCGTGCAATTAGCTGCTCGCTATGATGAAACAAATTGCATGTGGTCAACTGGAAATTTCATTAAGTCAGATTTACCTCTGGCTCTCGTTATCGCTGCATGTTAATGTTTCCTCCGGCCTGCAGCATGGATGACTTACAGGGGAGGGAAAAAAAAATGTCCTAGTCTGGTTACTCAGACCTACATCCACATCCAGGACTGAAGGTTAGTAATCAAAAGCAGCACTTATTTATTTACACGGTGAATGATCTGCTTATGAAATGGACTGCTGTTCATTTTGTTCTTGGCATCAGCTAAAATAAAGATGCCATTTTGTCCGGCATCAAATTTGCACAGGCAGGAATATGCGAAGGTGATGCGTTCAGACAAAACATGCCATGTTTTACGTGTGGAGGGTAAACAGAACAACGAATGAAGCTCTGCAGACACAACAGCAGCACCATGTTATTATTATCTCTCTCTAGAGTAAAACCTGCAGGTTATTGGTCAGATTCACATGTTTAGAACAGTAAAGAGCAAATTTTATTTTCGGTTGTGCGGTAAAACGATTTATCTGGAATAATCCTGCCATTATTTTTCTCCTCAGCACCTTATTTTGCTTTTGGGAGGCCAAATAACAAAAATATTCAAGAATATGCAAAGCCTTGATGAGTTGCTTTGAGACAAATATGTTCGGAATATAAACTAAAGCCAGGAGGTTGTTGGCCAGACTCTTAAGTGTGTGCACGAGCAGTTTTAACTCGACAGTGAATATTCTAACCATTTTTTGCATGGCATCGCCAGAAATGAGGATAGTCCAGCGCCTTATCTTCCTTTAGGGTGGCACGGAACGGAAATACTCAGGAAATGCAAAGGCTTGATGGTGCCTTGCTTTAAGAGTAGGAATATCTATGAATTAAGGAACCCATGCTGTTAAACAGCAGCAGCTTATTGTTCTGGATGCATCATAAAACCAGATTGATGATAGCCAGACTGTTTAGAATATTTAAAATGTGAATCTACACGATGCCTAAATGCGATGCAATGTGTAACGTGTGCCAAAAGACTGAGACCACAGTGAAAATGCTTGGATTGGACGAGAAAATTGAAATTGGAGGTACCAATCCCATAAAAGAAGGCTGCTGGTCATACTAGGTACATCCAGAATGTGTGAAAAGTAATTTTATCTACTTTTGTATGCCTAAATTAGTTATTACGTACCACCACACACCTCTGCTATGCCTGCCCTTCATTTTGACCTTGCTATCACCTAAATTGGAGATACCACATTGTCTTATTTTCTTTTAGAGGGTTCTTTTAGGAGTTCCGCAGACCAAAAACAGCACCTTACCGATTGGTATACTAAAATGACTTCCATGGAGGGTTTCTCCCATTAATTTGTCTTTGGCGTCACCGAAAATGCCTTATATATTTTATGCAGTATCTGCTATTGGAAGCCGAAATAAGACAAAGACATGAGACTATGCAAAGGCTTGATGGCTTTCTTTAATCCCGAATATAAAATCAAACCAGACGTTTGTTGGCCAGACTCCGGGGCGTGTCCACAAAACATAGCATATTAGTTACTCTTCGTATACCGAAACGGCTTTCTAGCATTCCTGCCACACTTGTTTTTCCGCCTTATTTTCTCCGTGCAGCATCTGCTATTGGGAGGCTAAATAACCGAAATACGCGAGAAGAAATTGCAGGTTAATTCCCTTTGGAGATAGATCTTGGCAGCCGCCCTGTCATAAATCAGAATTTTTTTTTCTCTCTCTCTCTTCGATATGAAATGAGGCAAGCTGCTCTAATCATTTCTGCATTTCAAATTGGATCACTGGCTCAATCGCTTTGGCTTTTTAAACTGCTTGCCTAAGAGCAAATGTGAGGTGGGAGATAATGTGGGGGAGTTTGGAGGGAAATCTGCCGTGCCGTGCTGTACCGCGCCGTACTTAGTTTACTGCTTGAGTGAAAAAGAATGCATCCCCCCCTCGTCTCCCCCCTCCGTCACCCCTCCAGTCCCTGGCTTCTTTTTTTTTTTCCTTTTCAACTTTGTTAAATTGACTTTTTCTTTTGAAATCGATAGAATTGAGAATCGGCCACGTGCACGCCTCAGCCGGCAATCTTTTAAGGAACACCCATTAAGGTTCCCGCAAGTCATTATCTCCAAGCTGCTACAGGGACGGTGGGCCTGATGCGAAAGCAGCTTTTTCAGAGGGACCTTTGATTGCACGCTGATTCGTCCCTTATGTGAGCCTGAATGAAATATTGTGCTCGATATTGATGTTGTAGCGAAGAATTAATGTAAAAAGGCGTCGGTCGATAACCAGCCTTAATGTACGATTTCTTAACTAAACGCACCGGAGTCGATGATTCTGTTTGACAAACACAAGCGTGACGGTGTTAAACAGCCTTTATCTGACCTTGAGCCACGTATCTTTTCAGCCTCTCGCTAATCTGTCTGCATTTCTGTCCTGAAGCGCAAGATACAACCAATAAAGGGGACGGAAGTGTGCAGCAGTGTGTGTGTGTGTGTGTGTGTGTGTGTGTCCATGTGGCCAATTCCAAACGTCTTACATTTCCCAAAGCTTAGGCATGGAGTGTAAAGTCAGCCAGTTTAATGCCTTAGGACTCTCTCTCTCTCTCTCTGTCACCTTAAGGGATGGAACCACCCTGTATTTCAATTCTCTAAACGATACACATTCTTGTGCAAAAGTTTGGGCACCCTGGTCTGTCAATTTTACGCACCATCAGCAAGTTAATTACGCCCCGAGACCTTAACACTGGAAAGGTGCTCAACTTTTGCACACGGCCACGTTTATCTTTTATGCCTCGTGTTCTCCCGAGTTATTTATTCATTACAATTAAAAAAGGAGTTTAATTAACTTTGCAGCCAATGTTGTACGAAGTTCTCGTCAGTTAAAACTTAAAACAAACCGGGGTTTGGTGAATCTCAGAATTGAATTAACGAGTGACTTTACAACGTACTTGAGCAACACTGTGCTCCTTTGTGAGTGTTTCCCGAAATATTATAATTAGCACTAAATATGAAGTACAACATTCCAAAAACTCATGCACTTCCTCACACAGTCATGCCAAGCCACTGGTTTCATCCACAAGGCGGCACTAGAGGGTGAAACCAATTGCTGAGGGGAGCACTGGAGGCAAATCCAGCTTATTAGGAGATCCCAAAGTGGAAAGACCATCCTTAACAAATAATAGTAAATATTAGTGCTTAATATGTTTCGTACACAGTCACAGAAGGTCCAGGTGGGGACAGAGTGTGTTTTTCTGAGCGAGGCTGCAGCAACAACCAGAGCAAGCCCACCTATGGGATGCAGAAAAAGGCGGGAAAAGAAACAATAGCCGAGTTCCAAAGTGGCATCTGCCAACAATACGGAACTCAAAATGGAAGAACGACAATGAGGTGCTTAAAATGGCATCCACAAACTCTGAGGCTGAGATTTCTGAAAGAAAATAAATGTTATTTTGCTCTCTTTCCTTAGAAACAAATGTTTAAATGAGTTTTGTTCACAGTGGTCAATGTAGTTTTAGACCATATCTTTTCTGCTTTACTTCGTCTTCACTTTAAAACTTAGGAGCATTCCATGCTTTCTTTTCTTTTCTTTCATGTCTCTTTTCTCTCACACACAGAGACACACAAAACCCTAGGGCTACCCTTTTGCCAAAGGTGCAGCACTGAACAATGGCATCCTCCACTCTTTTAAAAATTGCCCCACAGGTGAAAGAAGTTTTGGGCTCATTAGCCCACGAGGCATAGTTTCCACTTGCATGGCAAGCCTGCTAGCCCACTGTCGCCCTCTCTGGGCATATCAGGCAGTGCAGAGCAGGCTTGAAAAGTGTGTTTAGCCTGTTCAATGGAAGAAGCTACCATAGCAGCATGTGCGCATGCCACCCCTAGTGGTGGCAGCAGCACCATGCCGCCACTGAAAATGAACCAAAAAAACTATATAGTAGTATAATAGTATATGTTTTAGGAACCCAATTTTTGTATATCATTTTCATCAATAATTGCAGTGTGCTCAAAATAGTATGAATGATAATATTGTTTATTGGAGGTCTCAGTTGATTCCTAATGGTTTGTTCCAAGGGTATATCTTTCTGTAGATAATCAACCAAACATTACATTTAAGGTGGCCAAATTTGCAGCAGAAGACTGTACGGAACGTTACTAAAAATAAAACCGACTCCAAATGCCGTCCATCGTCTCTAAATCTCCAGCCCCGATTGCATCCACGGCGAGCACGTGGTAACCTGAATGCGCTTTGTAGGCGCAGATCCCGTGCTATTCACCCAGGCCCGAGTGCACAGAATTCATAATGCTTGCTTTGCATTCTAATAATGACCAGAAGGGACAGAACATGTTTCTCATTCGCCTTTCAATTCAGCTGCCAAAGTGACATGCCTCTTCCTCCTTTCTCGCCTTTTAAATTTGAATTTTCCCCCTTTCAGGTCCGATCTCTGGGTCCTTTCTTGTGAGAGGTGCAAATGGGAGACCAGTAATGCACAGTCAAGATTCTGGACAGCTTCAGATTTTGGCTGATTATCTTAATTTCAGGTTAAAAATACGGACACAATCTAAGTCTCAATAATAAACAAACCATCCAATATTTGTACGATCTCCTTCTGTCAGCATACGACACGGAGGCTTCTTTAACACTTGACGACGGAGAATACAAAGACCCTCATTCTATACAGAATCTCCAGATTCTCCTGGGTTGTAAGAGCCTCTCTCATGGGCTTTTCATTTCAGCTCACCCACAGGTTTTTAAAGTTCAGGTCAGCGGATTGTCCTTGTCAAAAGCTTGACTCTGGCCATTTAACCATTTGGATGTACAGTATGTTTTAGATCCAGTTACGACCCACTTGTCAGTCCATCATGCAGGAATGCGAACAAAATTCTCGCGGACATAACGTCACAGACCTCCACCACCTAGATAGATGGGATTACTTACTTTAATGTTGAACCATACTTCTTTTTACATCAAACAAACCCTGTGCGGTCCTATTTTGGTCTCATTTGACCACAGAAACCAGTTCCAGGCGCATAAATTTGTGGTAGATGAAAGAAAAGGTGTTGTTCTGGCATGGCTTCCACGTAGTTTACTGAAGGAGTATCTGATTGTAGATTTGGACACTTGGTGATTTATTAATTACGCAAAGGAAATATCCAGTTAAATGACTTCGCCGTGCCAAGACCTCCGTAGAGGTAAAGTTTGCCACCCTTTGCTTTGCTCATCAGGAGCCCACTTTGAAGACCTGGAGAGGTCCAGCTAAAAGACTGAACTGAATACATTAGCGCAGTTATCAGCGAATATCAGCATGCTAGAAAGGGTATTATCTTTGTCAGTCAATTAGTCAACCCCTGTGCTGTTTTGAGAGCCTTGTAGACGCCTCCTTAAGGTGCTAGACCACTGGGATCGATGCCCAGACGCTGTCCAGACGTCCTTTTCTCGTGCATTTTTAATATCGCTAGAGAATGGTCTGTGATAACGCACCAGATGACCAACATGAAGAGGAAATTTCATGATTTTTCACACTGAATACTTTCATTCGGTGCTGTTTCTCCATCTGGAGTGGCAGGAATGTTGGCATCTGACAAAAGCACTGCTGACCACGAGGCTGGAAATACAAGTTCGGACTGGCAATGGTGGGAGGCCACCAGTTTTTTTGGAGGGGATGTCAGGGTTAAGGTTTGATACCTCAGCCAACATGACATCAAGAGAGGAATTGGAGGACCAGGTCTAAGAAAGGGAAGCGATGCTTTGAATTATCTTTTGCATTTAAGAGTCCCAAACCGACAAAAATAAAACAAACCCGGAAGGAAACCGCTAAAATCCGAGTCTGTACGAACGGTCAGCCAACACAACCTCACCTCGCCCACTTCACACGCTTCGCTACCAATTAGCTCATCCGGCGAGCGCGTAGCGGAATTCCGATGGGGGATTGCATTTGCAAAGGCGAACAATTGAGGATTATCTGGGCTCCTTTTCCGAGAAAGATGCTTTCGTGTCCCATAAAGGGAGCCTTGACAGTGACAGATGGCAAAGCAGCTGGTGCCGCTCATACCCCTCTCAATCACACTCGGCTATGTTTGCTGTGGAGTTTATTGCTGTATGGCCACACCTTTGGCAAAATCCCCTTGTACAAACTGAGACGGAAGATACTGTGTACAGTCCTGCGGATTCTGTCTCGATTAAACAGGATTAATAGCCTGAAGATTCACCAAATGCCGCTATTTTCTAAAGGGCTGCACACAAAAGTGTTGCACGTATTCCTAGAGGAGGCGTTCAGTCTTCAAATCTCCAAGGCTGAATCTTAATTGAGCTCGGGTTGAAGGTACTCTGGTTTTCCTCCCACTTCCCCAAAAACATGCTGGTAGGTGCCCTCAGGGTGCAAGATCTTACATAGATGCCATTAAATCCCATGACAGATGTGCTAGATTTGTTTATCAGCTGCATCTTCGTTTCAACACAGCGCCAGTTCTCTAGCCTGATTTGAACCCAAATCGCTGCGGTGCCTTCTGGCCGGGTCAGGTGTCACACAGGCATGATTGGCTGTGCCTGAGGAGAACCATCACCCAGCAACTGCAATGGACTGGTGTCTGGTGTCCCATCCAAGGAAGACTTTCACCATTGATGTTCTCCACCATAGGCTCCCGATCTCCTCGACCCGACCCAGCGGGGGTGGAACAGTAATAAAATCCTCTCTTTAACTAAATTCTCTCCTCAATTGTAGGTCATGCATACAACATCTGTTGGATTAAAAAACCATCACTCATTAATTTGTGGCCACCACTCATTAATTGGTCAAATTGGCTCAACTAGTTGTGGAGGGTCTTATTGGATGCCCTGCAATCTTAAGGCCCTGTCCTGCCAGAGTAGCCTATAGACCCACTGCCACCATGACAAGGATGATGTGGTTACTACAGATGAAACTTTGGCACCTCAGACATTTCTCCAGCTTCTGGTTACGCCAAATCTGCTCGAGACGTTTCACCATGTTGATACGAGTCCGCCTTCTGAGCGTTTCCCAGATCTGAAGTGTCCTGAAAAGCCTTCAGGTGCTCTGTCGGAAAATAAGGTCTTTCAACGACGATCTGATCACGACTTGAGCTTCAGACCACAGCTGCCTTGCTTTTTTCTTGCTCTCTCTGCTGCAACAGCCATGTATCTGATGTTATGGTAAAGAGGAACGAGTCAGACGAATGAAGATTGTCAAGGGCCGTGCGGTGGTCCCTGAACAGCCTAAAAATAAACCCAAACAGCGAATAAACATCGCTATTTGCACCCCTCAACCGGGGGAAGATACCTTATCAAACAACATTTTGTTGCACTGTGTATCAGCGGATGCCATTCACAAACTGTGGCTCGAGTCACAGCGCGGCATTTACCGACACGGGTAAACGCGATCGCATCAACTCCTGCCATCGTGCCAGGCTACGTCAGCGTCACTCGAGTCACAATGTAGTTGGGTGCTTATCGTCCCGGAGCGTATCTGTTCACCTGTCTGAGATGATGGAGGAAATAAAAAGAGAGGAAGGAGGCTGAATGTCAGGTTCACTTGTAGATGAAGTCGACTATGTATTATCCCACTGCTGCTCATCTGTAGCCCTGGGAAACGCTGTGTGCGATGAATGTGCAATATCAAAGAGCCGAGAGGGGACTTTTAGAGATGGAAAGAAGAACAATAGAACCCTCTTGCGCAAGGTCATGACTTCTCCATATATCCCTGCAGACCTGGATTGTCCAGCTTTTAGAGGAAAGGAGCAGGACGTCTGATCTTGATGGATGGTTCTGGATTTGACCATCCAGATTTCCAGTTTTTTTCAACAGAAGAAGGTTCAGAGAAAAGTTGGCTTGATTTTCAAATCAAATGAGCCTCAACACGTTCTCCTATTCGTCTACTTAGACATATTTAAGCTCCTTTTGCTGTTTCATCCCTGGTAGGGGTGTAAAAATGGGACCGTGTCCATTTTTTTCAATTTAATTGGATTATGCGTTCTTGATTTTGCCGCCATCTAATGCAAGTCCAGTTTTGAACCCTAGATGGTGCATATTTGAATGCTCAGATGCATATCCCGTTCTCAGTGAGAATCCTAATTTCTTTTAATTGCAGGGAACTCAAGTTTCTTTTTGCTTACGTTTTTAGAAAAGTACATCATTTTGAATTGTTATTCTTCAGAAATAAAAAGGGAATGTTTTCCCCTGGTTATTTATATATAAGATATGGTGAAACTACAGTAAGATGGGTTAAGATAATGCCTTTATTATCATTTTACAATTGCACTGATAGAATAAAAAGAAATGTTGAATATAAGTATTGCACTGATAGAATAGGGCATTTTGTTTACAGTTTTAAACCTAACGTTTCTAGTCATTTCTATATATTGTTAATAAAACTTCTACAAGAAAATCTATGCATTGTTTACACCACAGAAATAAACTGTCGTTTGTCAAATGTGAAATCAATCATCATGAGAAAATCGACTGGAGAACTCAATATCGTGAATCGAATCGAATCGTGAGCAGAGTGTATCATTACACCCCTAATCCCTGGTAATGACACCAAAAAAGTCAAACAGGAAAATTCAACAGGTAGCTAAAATCAGCCTCAAACTTTCAATCCACTGACAAATGTTTTCCTTTCTGGCATTTACGCTGATAACAAACCAGACAGCGCAGGTTCAGAAAGAGCCAAATCATTACTGTTGCCGCCATCACAAGCATCCCAACCCCGACTGGGTCGAAGCCCAACCAACTAATTGAAGCATGCAATCACAAATTGGTTCTCCGCCTAATATTTCATTAGATAAAGCCGGATTCTGGACGCCACAATCGTTTGTGTGCCCAACATGGAATTAAAATCCTGTTCCTGCCCGATACCGGAGCGCATTACCGTCTAGTGCCGGAGATGATTTCTGGTCTGATAAAGCGATAGAAACGTGTAAAACGTTGCCACGGCATGCATTTTCCTCCAACGGTGTCAGTACTTACATATTCCCTTAGGTTTGACTACACAAACCTGACTTGCATATATAATTAGATGGAAGTGTAAATAATTGGTTAGGCCTGTCAGTGTGTGTGTGTGTGTGTTGGGGGGGTGCATGCATTTCAGAGAGTGTGTGTACAGATGTGCTCGATCCACACTCCACTCTCAAGTCCCACTGATTCTCTTTTCCAGCCATGTTGAATACTCTTTCCTTATCAGGCCAGTCCAGGCCTGCATCAGGCTCTCCTTGCTATGACAGAGGCTACAACAATAGGCGTGCGATACCGCTGCTTAGTGCTGCGTTTCGGAGGGGAAACCTGCCACGGGCACAGATTAACAACACACACACACTGTGTATCGCACTCACACGCGCACAAACAGATTGCAGGCTCTGAAACAAAACATTTTTTTTCCGAAGTTCAGACTTGATTAATGAAGTAATGACGAGAAGAAAAATATAATTTTGGCACTGCAAAATAATAGACGCAACGGACCCGGCGTCACCCGTTCAACTTCGGGCCGCGAACAATAAGGCTGTCAGGGCGAGAAGGGAGGAGAGAGGGAGGCGATAAAACTTGGGACTGACGGCTCGGAGAATTCCTCCCGTTCTTGCACCTAACCTCCTGCTGAATTACAGAATAAAAGCCTCACTCGCTTTCCCTCTGCAAATACAGCCAGTATCTTGTCATTTTTCAGGTCCTAAACACTTCATTCAGGTAAGAAGAGGAAGGGCTGGCTTATACCATAAACAGAAAAGCGTGGGGTGTTGCAGTGCTATTACAGGTTATGCAGTGTGCTGGTTCATAAATTGAATACGTTTTACTCTGATGATGACAGCTTGCAAGAGCTTAATAACGCATTCATTTTAACTACTGTTCAGAAATATGCTTAAAATCACTTTGGAAGGACGGGGGTGTAACAATACACTCTGCTCACGATGCGATTCGATACTGGATACAGAGTCCGATTCGATTTTCTTATAATTAGACATTCGATAAAAGATACTCCTTTTTTATTTCTGAAGTGTGAACAATGCAAAACAATGCACATTTTCCTGTATAGGTTTTTAAACGAAAAAACTTTAGTACCCTCCAATAAACCGAGGTTTAAAATAGTAAACAAAATGCTCTATTGTAGCTTCATCACACATTCCTTTTTTTATTTCTGTGAAGAGAAAGAATACCTTTCTCGTCCAAATATTTAAGCAAAAAGAATCTGCTGCGATGAAAAGAAATTAGGCATTTTAAATAAGGCTACTGCAACAAAACGTGAAATGGGTTCTTAAACTGAAAAGCAAAGTAAACAAACGCCAGTTTCCATTACAGAACATAAGACAATAAAGACAACACAGGCATTCGTTCATTCAAGATACACGTATGGGAATATGGCTTATGATTCCCTCTGGTGTTCAAAAAAAACAATCGCAGAAAGCACAGTTGCAAACATTGTTACAACCCTAGTATAAACCGATTAACCATTTCACAATGTCCAATTCCAATGACGCAGCAGCTGGCTAGCTGAGCTTTACACACACTTTGAGCTAACCTTAGCTAGCTATCTCGCACAGCTCTTTTTGTTTTTATTCCTTTCAAGAATCCGAATATGAACATAACCACGCTAAAAGGAGTGCTAGCTAAAGGTTAAGAGAGAGTTTTAATCCTTTTTGTGTTGCAGGTATCACAAATCTTACTGTTTTCTACCTGTATAACCCAATCAGCCATTTCAGGATGCCTAATTCCAGTGAAGAAGCAGCTGGCTGGCTAAACTTTACACACACTCTGAGCTAACCTTAGCTAGCTATCTAGCCCTGCTATCTTTGTCTTTATTCCTTTCCAGAATCCCAATATGAATATGACTATGCAAACAGGAAAGTTAGCTCATGGTTAAGAAAGAGTTTTAATCCTGTTTCTGTTGCAGGTCTAACAAATGTACTATTTTCTACCTGTATAAACCGTTTGGTCATTTCATGATTTCCAGACGACTAAGCTTTTAGCACACTTTGAGCTAACCTTAGCTAGCTATCTGACAGCTAAAGATATATTTCTCAGAGACTGAGAGCTCTCAGAAAAGTGTATCATGACATAATCTCAAAATGATCTGGCCATATTGATATCTTGTTAGTATAGATATCTTCTGAAATCTATACTAGCCGAAAACAGCTGGATGTGCTACACAACCAGACCGCGAACACCTTCAAACATGAGCTCCAGAAGCTCGAGTGTAATTAGCAGCGTGTTCATTCATCAGCACCGCATCGAGCCTGATACTTTACTATCGGCCATTTCAGAGGCCCTTCCCAAATCCGGACTCCATTATTAGTCTGCTTCCAAATCAATTACGGACACTTAAATCAGACATCGGTGCAGGAGAGATGCAGTAAGTCCAGCCCTGGCAATTACCGCGCTGAAGACACCTGCTACTCGATAACTTCGACCCGGGCTGCCACGCCAGCCGCCGCGTGGCACTCATTTATGTCCCGGTGTCATCATTAATTTGTATAAATTTGGGAAGTGTGTGTGGGAGCTCGTGGCTCACCTGGACAGGGTCTGCTGCCTAATTGGACTCTAATGACCTAATTGATCTGTGCGTTGAGAGCAGACTATAGAGAGAGAAAAGAGAGAAACAAGGAGAGATATGGAAAGACTCTGTAATCCGGCTGTCCATAAGCAAGAACAAAAGATAAAGCACGAAAAAAAAAGCTCAATCACCCTCCTAAATTTGCGTTCCCTAAATGGAATTTGGACCACAATTAACCAGCGACAATCGAATATCTGATATAAATCAGATTCAGTTTGATTTGGTTAAAATGTTGTAAGGACTTTATATCCAGTACATTAGCATATATGCCTAATAGTAGAGCGCCAGTTTGTGATTTGAATGTCCTTACAAAATAATGGACTGATTCCCATACCAACGGGGGGCATATAATTAAATACCAATTATATAATTTGTATTTTTATACTGCTATGTTATAACAGTTAGGATTCGATTTTAGGGTTGGGGGTTAGAGTTTAGAAATTAGGGTTAGGATTCAGGTTTTGAGTTAGTGTTTAGGTTTAGAGATTAGGGTTTGGTCTTAAGGTTTAGGGTTTGAGATGAGGGTTTAGACTTAATGTTAGAGAGTTTAGAGGTTAGGACCAAGACTACGTTTATAGGTTAGGGCGTGAGGTTCGCATTTTTAGGTTAAGGTTTGGTCTTAGGGTTTAGGGTTTGAGATGAGGGATTAGACCTAGGGTTAGAGGCTACGGTTTAGTGTTAGTGTTTAGGGGTTAGGGTTTGGTCTTGGTGTTTAGGGTGTTTCAGATAAGAGCTTAGGGCTAGAGGCTAGGGTTTTGTGTTATTGTTTAGACATTAGAAGTCTGGGTCTAGAACAGTTTTATAGGTTAAGGTGCAGGGTTAGCATTTAGGGGTTAGGATTTAGAGTTAGGTTTGGAGGTTAGGTGTACAGATAATGTCAATGCCAGGTTATAGGTTAGGGTGTGAGGTTATGGTTTTGGGTTTAGGGTAGGGTTGAGGATTGGAGTAAGTGGTTAGGTTTAGATATCAGGGTTTGTTTGTATGGTTTGGGGTTAGTGTTTAGGGTCAAGGATATGTTAGAGGTTTGTGATTTCTAATTAGTATTACTATAGACTTTTGTTATACAGGTAGTCCTCAGGTTACGACGGTCTCGAGTTACGACGTTTCGTGGTTACGACGCATCTCCCATTTACTGTATAAAGCATGTTTCGCACTTAAGTGGTTTTGCGTCGTAAACGTCATAACGTGAACTTTGTGTTTGGTGTGCGCGGCGGAAGAATACACGGTTACGCGGCTCGTTTTTTGATAATTACTGTGTTAGGATAGGTGTTAGGATAGGATGAGTGCTTACAGTATGAAAATCGGTTTACGACGCCACCTAGGAACGGATCTGCGTCGTAAGTCGAGGACTTACTGTACATTATTATTATTATATATTATTCACCGCCACTGTGCATGAGGGTTTGAGACTGACACTGAGTGTGACTGCAGCCTGAAGGATTCATAGTTTTAACGTAGACACTTCAGTATATTAAATCAATAATTGGATTATAGCTTCTGAGAGCAACAAGTCATAAATCATTAGGGTGAATGGTTTGTTAGGCTTACAAAAACTCCCTGTCTGGCTCTTACCTTCTGTCTGCCTATCTTTTAGCATCTATTTGTTCTTCAGGACCCTTCCCATCTCTACATCCAACCAACTGAGGAACTGGGAAGTGTAGCCTTCTTGTGTCCATCACATCTCCCTCTCTTACCCTCAGTCTGACTCCAGGTTCAAACCGAGAGCCATGATTCTCATCCATCGCTCATCATTCTGCTATCGCAGAACAGAAGCCATCTACTAAAGAAAGTGAAGTGTTGAGGGAAATTTAGTAGTTACATAATGCAGTAATCCTGTAGCACGGTGCCTGAGAGTCCGGACTCCTCCCGGACTCTTCCCTATGTTTTTCGGCTACACATGAGATTCGTTACCATTTTTAATAAGTGTCTCTTAATTAATCCACATTGAAAATGGAGTGTTAAACCCTAAAGGAGTCAGCCAGGTCAGAGGGATTCTCGCTCGCTCTCCCTCTCTCTGTAACAGTTAACGAGAACTTAACATTAAGTGCTTTTTGTTTGAGCCACTCTGAGAATTACCATCGCGTGCACAAAAGATCAGAACTTCATTCAATCGAGGCCTGGCCTCCACTTGCCAACCACCAATTAAAGCCCTTCGTCCTAAAATATGCAGATTAAATGGTTAAAAACGGATGCACTTCAAAGGCTTCTGTCAGGGGCCAAATTAGCTCCCAGTCACAGTGGCGTGTTTGGTTTGTGTTTAAATCTCATGGGAGGTTCCTCTCTCTCTTCATTAAATGGCCATAACTGGCTCAGATGCGCTGGGAACTTTCTAGAAAGTAGAAATGTAAATTAAAGTTTGAGATAAAATTGACCCTTTTTTTTCTTTGAATACGAGAAAGAGCAAGCTAAAGTGTTTTGGGGCAGCATTTAACACTCTGAACTGCTCATGAGAAGGTTGCGATGTCAAATTCCATTCCGTGTTGGCAGATTAACCAATGATTGGCCTAAATATGGTCTTGCGAGTGCCTGGTTCAACCTCACCAATTTGGCCTCATATTTATTTTTTCACTTAGACACACTATAGTTACATATTGACCCCAGAACGCAAAAACAACAAACAGAAATTCTAGGGTTAGGGTTTGGTTATTCACAAATTCCCACAAATGCACATAACGAATTATTAGGAGGCTGTAACAATTTTAAAAAATAAATATTTTTGCTAGTATATTACAGTTACCATAGCGATATAGCGATAACAAATTAGACATGGCCGTACCAAGTTTGTTGCTTCTGTACTCATCTCGATTTTGCCGTCGAACGGCCCCCAGGTGGTCCCAACAGGAAGCTGCTGGCGACTCTGCACTCGCCGCTCGGCATCTTTGTTCTGTAGGTCTAATTCTCCTGTTAGACAAAGCACAATAAGGTCAGTAAAGTCAACTTATGATGCAGATGCATGGATTTCCTTAAATTGTTTAAAAACTGACCAATTATCCGTAGCTAATGAACTAAATATGATTTCCGGAGCCACGCTCAAAGTCGTTGTAGAAGTCGATATGTGCACAACCGTGAATTAGAGTGAAATGGCTCTTCACTGGAACAATTCGGCCATTGAAGAGTCTGTTTGAATTTGTTTTGCCCCCAAATTCGAACAAAAATTCAGACTTCCAACATGGGCGCCGTGAATAAAACACTCAGTGGTGAGACCTTCCAATCATCACGTCATCCAGTCCAGTTGGTGGCGACAATGCACCAATATGGTATACCAATCACCATACACCCAGAAGTAGCAAAAGAACTAGGGCGCAATCATAGGGATATTATGTGTATTATATTATATTATTTTCTTATGTATAAGTAATAATGAGGACGGGATTGTGACTGATATATTTAAGAGCAAAACAGTGATTTTTTTTGTGGATAGGGGTGTTTCCGCTTCACATCCTGCCTAATAACATCATTAACTGTGATAAACCACTGTAAAGCATGCCCTCCTGTGGATTTTTCCTTTGTAGATGAATAGGCAAAAACATTTTGTTCGCTTGGTATTCCAGAATAAATTTTTGCTTGTATAAAATTCCAATAATGATTATGTTAGTGGCTTTTATTTTTGAAATTGTTGTGATCCCAAGTATTTCATTCATACAACAGCAAATCTATGATCCTAAAACACTATGTTAGCTTAATTCTTCTAGGTGTCCCTCAAGGCTTACATCGGGGATCACTTTGACTCTAATTAACGTTTGTGTTGCAAAGTGCGTGTTATTTTACCCAACACTATACAACCAACTAAAATAGCAAACTTGACATAAGCCAATAAATTTATCACCTGACATTAAAGCTTTGTTTCATTCATGATGCAGGATTCAAAAGTGTCCCAATATATTATTATAATAGACTTATATTAGAAAGTATTTCATGTTCTCTTGATCAATATGTTGCAATATCTCTAATAATCCTCATGATATTTCCAGACTTATTTGGTCCCTGCTGGAGCTTACAGTAATCCACTAGCCAATCACAGAGCTTACTCGATCAGGGATCAGGTTATCCTTTTGTTTTCTAATCCCATATAGAGAGGAGGCATCTAAATTACTGTGAAATGCTCCGAGTCTCAGAGAGTGTATGAAAGAAGCTCCACGCTGTTTCCACCTGTCCGCGTAGCTGCGCTCCATCAGATGGACTTTATCGAAGCAGCGGGACGCTAACCTCTCCTGAACGAGCGTCTCGCTCTCACTGATAAAAACCTCAGTGAGACATTACAATCTTTTTGGCTGCTTCTACGGGCTCTATTTCTGTTCTTCCAGGAAGGGGCCAAGGCCTCTTGTTAGAGCTGCGCAGAGCCTCAGCCTTAATTAGCTGTGCTGCGGCTAACGCTCCGCTAGCTCGCCGAACCTCACTATCTTATCAGGCTGATTTGAGGCACATTTTTAGGACGGTGATTAATCAAGAGAGTGCCAGCTCCTCCAAAATCTCATGACTGGGGTGTGCGGAGGGGATGAAGGGAAAAGTAGACAAGCATCTCGAGGGGGAGCAGAAGAGCTGGAAGGCCCAGTCTCACGGCGCTGTACATGTCCACTTGATTCGCTTAAACAGACCACACAGCAGATGGAGAACTCTGTGCAGCAACTTTAAAGAGGCTTAACTTCATGCAAATGAGCCAATCAGGCAAGGGCTTCACATAGAGGACTTCCTTTAAGACTTCCACAATTCATACAATCTTACAAGGTACAAATCGATTAAAATGCAAATAATACCCAACCCTACTGGGACATAAAACCTGGACTCTGGTCAATAGTCTAGTAACTTATGTTCTGCTCCTCCACTGGCCCTATCAAAACAGTTTCTAAACTGAAAACAGATGGCCTCAAGGGTACTACTGGTAAGTAATGAACAGAACATGATGGTTGAAGCGTTGCTACCAACACAGCTGTTCAGAGAATGTAAGATCTGCAGTTAATAGTGATCCACCAGAAGCTCTTTGTAAGGCTGGACAACCATTGTAAATATCAGTCGTGTATCAGCGACATTCTGCCTCATTTTTTGTGCCGGTATGGAAATATCTCCATTGTTCCCTTGCTTGTGCACAAACATCATCAGGTGACTTGTTTGCTAAATACCACAGCCTCTATAATCATGAACACAGAACAGGTTAGTCGCAGACTGCAGTCGTTCTTCTGCTACCGTGTGTCAGCTAGACCAGATACACATGCAAAAAAAACATAAAAGGTCACGCCGTTCTGCACTAAACCTCCGCAAGAAGATGCGTCTAAGTGTGTTGGTGATTGACCAGGATTTTAATGGCTAAATTGTACCTACACTTTAGGTGCACTATATATATCTTCCATACAGGCATACAATTACTGACTGCAAGTCCGTTCCCTGGCATACCTTCTCTGACCATCCAGTCCCAAATACAACAGTGCTGCCATTACTCTAAGAACATCTGGTTCATTGGTGGTACCTTTCCACAGATGGATAGAGCAGCGTCAGCCATGGGCGTTGTTAGACCCAAATTCTCTCTAAAACCCGCCACCCCAAACCCCCGAAAATAAACATGCACTATTACTTTAAATCGTCTCATATTCAACTGTGTTACCTGTCTCTATATACACAATGTAATGACATTTGATGCACTAGAAACAGGGGTTGGCGCTGATGTCCCAAAACATCCCTGAAACCTGAAACAAGGGTTAAATTAAAAACTCATTATAACACACTGCTTGTATTTTGGCTTGATCTGTCCCTCTTCTTAGTAGATGGATAGTAGTTAAGTCATATAAGATCTGTACCTAATGCAAACTTTGAATGACATGTCTCTTCAAAGTAATTTGCTGCTATGAGGCAGGTTCTCCAAACAGTTGTATGTTTATCATATAATGCTAGTTTTATAATGCTGTTTTGGTCATCAAAGATTGTTCTCGGGACCCGCCTAGTCAAAACTTCGCCCCCTTATTCATTAATCTCTAGTGACACCCCTGGCATTGGCAACTGTAAACCTACGTTGCACCTGTATGGTAGATTAACCTTAAAACAGACAAATATTGTAGATATAAGGTAGGTCGTCCTACAGAAACTTTATCTTACATGTTACCAAATTACAATAATCTTGATGTTCCCATTATCGACAAAAACCTCCTGACCTTTCACAAACCACACACTCTATAAGCTCCAGCTCGACACAATTCTTGCCCAAATTGGTGTATGTCCATGCATGTGTTTGGACCATTGCATGAAGCAGAAGGCTATTCAAGTTGCATTGTGACCTTCTGCCAGTCGTTCAAGAGCCATTCCTCCCAGCTGTTGTGGATTTGATGCGTGCCAGAGGGATACGCTGGATACGGACAGCCCCCGGGACGAATAATCAACACCTCCCCTCCCCTCCCCTCGATCCTCCATTTGCCTCCAGCGGTTAGATGTCGCCTCTCTATGGATAATGAGATCGAGATATACGAAGGCAGAATATCCACACTGATCCATCACGGAACGGTAGGAAAATGCTGGCACGTTCCAGACAGCCATTCCAGATACGGGGATAAACAGCAGTGTCATCCAACGGTCTTATCTCCAGCATGTGCGGTCAGAGCCGTGTGTGTCTGCTTGTTTGGAGAATGCCGTCGCATAGGCCAGTGGATCCCCGAGGTCACAAACAGTTGCTTCAAGATGGCTCACTCTGATCGGCAATGCTCCAAGCACCGATTTAGGGTTTATGTGGGACACTGCTGGTAGCCATGTTGTGCTGTACACCAGTAAAACACAAATTTATAGACCATCATTGGTGTCGCTACTATTTCAAAAGCTATCAAGTACATAACATGTACATTTTTTATATTGAGTTGTCACCAAAATTTCCGTCAAACATATCTTTGAATGCAGCCTTGGTTCGAAATCAAAGCACATAAAAGTCATAAGGAAAGTGTGCAGCTATCGAGAACATCGCTATTCAGGGGCCAAACCGGGTCCAAATTAATACACCAGCTAAAGCATATGAGGCTGAAATGGAATGTGCTGTATTGCTCCACAAAAAGGGTCTCAAGCTCGAAAAAGACAGAGATATGCGATATGAAATTTTACAGCTGAAGGAGAAATGTCAGAGCGCCTTGATAAGAGAGCGATGAACTTTCCCCCTTTCCCCCAAAACCGCCATTATCGGGGCTGAGAGAAGCAAATGCATCATTTATATCCCACAGTCCTGCCATTATCTGCTGTTCAGACACTTGTGTTAAAACACAGGAGGATCTTTTAACCCACACCCCCCCTTTCTCGCCCTCTCCCTCACTGTATCTCTCGTTAGGGGTGGGCAAAATGGCAGAAAATACAATATCACAATTTTTCTAGGCTCAATCCTCCTCGATATTTATCATGATAACTTATCAACATTGATTTTCGGACTCATTTCCGACTGAACAGATCACCCAAACGTTTGACATTTTTCTCAAGTTCATTTTGATCACATCTTCAGCCGACCATTCTGACCACAATCTGCAAATCTCTCGGCTACACCCAAAACAAAAGCACTGCGTACGGCATGCTCTATCAGGAGCATCATCTAGAGGACAGGCTCCCGTTCCATACCAACAAATCTGACTATCGGAGGAGTGTAACATATTCAGAGTGCTTGTGAGGGATATAATTCCTCTCACCTGTCACCACGACTGACTGACTGTGGGTTCATGGATGAGGAGCACTCGTGCATTCTGATTTACCATCATCAGAGATTTGCGTCAAAAACCTTAGCTCTGAAAGAACAGAGATAAAGACCAAGGAAGCTGTCTCATACAGTGAGAACGTTCACTTTAAAGCAGGGGTGGCAAATCACTGAAAATGGACAATGTAATGGTAAATTTTCATTCAAGCTAAAGGGCTTTTTGAGTTGAAGAACTGAGTGATTTTAATGTTATGGCTGATCGGTGTTTAGATACAAGTATGTACACACACTCTGAAAACAGACATAACAAACACTTGGGAACTGGAACTCAACCCTGACTCTGATGCTGCAATTCTCAGAGAGATGGACCATTTTCAACCCAGATCAACCTAGACTGACCAGTAAGCCAGTACCTGGACGTGGACATGAACTGGGAACTCACGCCCACATGAACTCTGAACTCATGCCCAGTGGAATGGAGACATGAACCTGGAACTTATACCCCACTGGAAATGAGACATGAACTGGGAACATGCCCACTGGAATGGAGATCTGAACCGGTAACTCATACCGCATTGTACGGAGACATGAAAGAGGAATCGATGCCTCATGGAATGGAGACATGAACATGGAACTCACACCCAATTGATTGGTGACTTGAACCGCAAACTCATGCCCTGTAGAACGGAGATACAAACCGGGAACTCATGCCCGGTAGAATGAAGTCATGAACCAGGAATTTATGCCTTCTGGATTGGAGACATGACCTGGAAACCCCAGTCCAGTGGAATAGAGACATGAACTGGGAACTCATGCCCATTAAAATAGAGAGATGAACTGGCAACGTATTTCCAGTGGAAGGGGCAACCTTGTCCTTAAACAAGGCAAAGGTTAGCAGCAGAGAAGGGATATGAACCACTGAGCACTGGGAACCAGTGCTCTACCACTCTGGGACACTCTGGTTAATGTCCAGCCTCTCATTCACGCATGGTACAAAAGGAACATCAGATCAGTACCTGCCCTTCACCTGAGTTAGTTTCTACCATCAAGACAAAATATTAAACCAGACCTTGCTGAATTCACACCGTGGATATTTTCCTCTATTTACAGGTGCAGTTTTTTCTGCAGTGTGTCATTAGCCTTTCTTCATCCCCTCTTTTCTGGCCAATTACAGCGTCTCCAGCTCTGCGCTCCAATCCTGTCTCTCCTGACCCAGTTGTCTTTTGTGACGAGGTCTTAGCCCCGGCAGTTTGACAGTCAACAGATAAGATGGATTAAGGATTTTTTTCCCTCCTCTCTCTCTTCCTCTCATCCGGTTTGGGATAAGAACGGCGTAAAGGCGGGTTAAATCGCCCACTTTTTTCCGGGAGGAGTTTTTAAATGGTTGGAGATGAGGGTGATAGAGGGGCTAAACCTTGGGCGGGGTCTTAAAAGGTCAAGGTCGTGCTCCTAATCACTGACTTCAGAAGAGCTAAAAATCTGTTTAGAGCTAAAAACCTCAGCAGGGTTCAGACAGGTTTAGACAAATAAATAATACTAAATGAACGCAGGGAAAAACTCCAGTGTGTGTCTAGTGCTAAATTTTTGGCACCCTGGGCCAAATTACATGCTAAATGTAAAGTACTTAAGTATTCATAGTACTTATAAGTTTATTATAGTTTGTTATATACACAAATTACATATACAATATGTCATATACCCCTATTCAAACTTTGGAGTACTTTAATCCTAACCCGATATCCAAACCACTAAAAAAAGGAGTAGACGGCGTTCTGAATGACTTCTTGCCTCTACCTACAACCTTCACTTTTGTTTTGTTCAGCGGTTGTGTATTTACATCGTAATGTTTATCATTAGAAGGAACAGTTGTGTCGCTTGGGGAATGTAGTGGCAAGTCCTGGCAATGCCTCCTGGCCAGGTTTGGCATCAAGCAGACTGACTATGTCTGCAGGAGAGGAGACTGAATTTAAGGCCTGCTGTAGACTGGTGTCCCAACCAGGGGTCCCTGACCCTTCAGCCTTCCCCTAGTGACTCTGGACCCCTGCAGAAACCCTGAGCAGGATAAGTAAGGATAATCTTACAAAGAAATGTTACTGAATGCTTGGTGTTTTCTCTCTTCAAGTGCCCCCATAAATGCTCAATAGGGTTAGGTCAGGCGGTTGTGGAGAAAAGCCAGCAGTTGTCACTCCAACTTATTTGGTCTTCAAGTAGTTGTTCCAAAGCTTTGAGGTGATCTCATATTAGTGAAAAGCACTTCCACCAGAGGTCTCAGACTTTCGGTGCCCACTATAAATACATATATAAATAAATAGATGATGACCATCTGAAGTATCTGAAAGCTTTGATCCCACACACATATATATATATATATATATATATATATATATATATATATATATATATATATATATAGTGATGTGATACTGAGTGACAATGTTAAGAGTGCGTGGAGAAATTCCCCTTTCGTAGCCACTTTTTTTAATCTGTAACCTCTTCAAAAACGTAGAAGAAAGTTGAAGAAACATTTAAGGGCATGTTGTGAGTGTGGCGTGAGTTTGTGTTTCTGTCTTGGCTCCCTCATGTCAGTGACAGGGGAAAGTAATCCTATACACAGGCTGCTATTGTGAAATGGGAAAGTAGCCTCCTCAGCTGGCGGGCGAGCAGATGCACCTCTCCCTCTCTCTCTCTCTCTCTCTCTCTCTCTCTCTCTCTCTCTCTCTCTCTATCCTAATCTGGAAACGACTTAAAGGAGCCTTATCTCCAGGCTCTCCTGCTTCATTTCATGCTTGATTTACTTTAATTTGTCTGATAGGGCACAAGGATTTGGAAATGGCCCATCTTTCGCTGGAAAATGTTCTGATTTTTCCTCCGCATTGTTACGTTGAGGTTTTTTCTCGCTCTCTCTTGCTCTCTCTCGCTCTCTCTTTTTCTTGCTTCCTCGACGAGGCCTTTCCTTCTCTGTCCCAAATTCTGTTCGGAGTGCTTTCTGATTCAAGCCCGTGCTGCAAAAAGCATCTGGGGGTTGAGTTTGGTTTTCATTCAGGTGGCGAGAAGGGCAAAGCGGATGGGATGGATGGGCATCGAGGTGCCCTTGTACCCCAAAGATCTGTTGTAAGTGCAGATGATAAAGTTTGGGGAAGCTGGGAAATCCATCTCCGCCTATCCTGCATGATACCGAGGATGTCCATCAAAGAACATTGCTCATTCAATAAACAGTAGCCAATCCACTGAAATGGGATGAAGAGAACATACCAAACCTACACACATTACACAGAAGCAAGGATCAAATCTTGGGCCATAAAAAACCAACATGACTGATGTTCAATTCCATTTTAAGGATGTGTTCACCGCAAATCCACACCGCATTGATGTGAAAGTTTGGCAAGTTTAGTCGCAAAGCGCCATTAAAGGCGTCCAATCGGTGTGCGACCTCATTCTTGTTCTTATTCTTGTATTCTTGTTTACACATTTTGGTCCGACGTTAATAATGTCAGTGTGAATGCTAAGCGAACCAGGACTAAAATGCGACAGTCTGTCAGTTTCTGTTTTCTTCCGGACCAAGTGAATCGAACTATAAGTATGAACGCACCCTAAGTTAACGTGGTTTTCAGATCAGTTGATTCACTTTGAATTGATTGGATTCATTCATTCATTCACACCTGGGCCTAACCGGCAACACAGGACGCAAGGCAGGGACTATCCTGGACAGGGTGCCAATTCTTTGCAGGGCACACACACACACACACAGCTACTGCACATGCTCACAAAAATGGCTCTGTTTATCGCACACACACATGCACAAACTCGTACACATACACAGATTACCAAACACGTTGGAAAAAGGCATTGAAATTCCTCCCGTGGCCTGAATTTACTTAACTGCGGGTGTGTGAGCAGCGATAAACAGAGTGATGATCCGGCAACACGTCTTTATCCGTGCTTTGCTTTAATTAACACCGGCGTGTTTGGTGAAAAGATGATTAATATGCCAATGGAAACTGCATAATTGAATACGGCGAGGCGCGCGCTCAGGAGGACTTCTTCAACTTCCGCTGTTATTATTTTTTCTTATTGCTGATTATTATTGTTAGCGTCGATAATGGCAGTGATTAATAACCTACTGTATTTATTCACGCCATGGCGACAACCCCGCTTTAATACGCACTTGTTTGAGACGGACCCACCCATCCCGTGCTCCCCCAAGAGGTGAATTTGCTTACTATGACTCTCTGAGTTGTCCTAAAATTCCCTTATACAGTACACGACTTAAGCCGACCCCAAAACCCCAGTACATGCAGCTCAGGTGGCAATTTCTCTACAATTTCTTTAGTCAAATTCAGCCAATCCAGCATCTCTAACTGTGACCATTAATACCAGAACCCCATGGCACTATAACCACGCCATTGACCATCAAACCATCAGACCAGCATCTCATACCAGTGACCATCATTCCCACCAAACAGGAGCCCAAAGCGATGACCACAAACCTCATAATACTCGCCATTGTAGCATCTCATACTGGTGCCCCTCATACCCTGCATACCAGCCTCTCATACTGGTTACCTCTCATCATGCCCACCCAACATAAAACTGTGGTACCGCCATCTTATGGTAAATGTTGACAGCTATTTGTTGGACTAAGAAACAAATATCTAAGCATTTGATAATGTATTCTAGACTGTTAGCCTAGTGGTTATGGACTATGGATCAGAAGGCGTAGGGTTCAAATCCTACCTCTGCCAAGCTGTCACACCTGCTTGGACTATAAGACTGTGACAGTTGTAACTCTGGATAAATCCATTGTTCCCAACCTGGGGCCCATGACCTCAGGTTGGGAACCATGCCAATCCCGCCAACTGAGTTCGAACCATTTCTCAACACGATATCTCTCTCTTTATTAGCAGAATAAAAACAAGCTGGATGTAGCATAGGGTGGGCAAGAAACAGCAAAGGTGCTGCAAGTTCCTGACTAGCTTACCGAGTTCAGCGCTCTCACTGAATCTCGGTGTAAAATAGTGGCGGTTTTGTTTAGATCATAATTGCGGCTGCGTTTAGCACCTCTCAGGGTGCATTAGCTCGAATTCAGCTTCGGTCTGTAACTAACGAGCATGAAGTTTGCTCTTAAAGCCTCTTAGCGCGTCGGATCGGTGGCTAAATTTAAATCGCGCCAAGTGGTTTGTCTAATCTCCTGTTGCATATTTTATTGCTCCAGTCAGACGCTCTGTCTTTCCCTGAGTAAAGTTTCAAAAGGTGTTTATTTAGACCTGTGCAGTCTTAAAGAAAATGTTAAGCACATCTAGTCAAATGTGTGTAGACTGACTAGATGTGCTAAAGATAGATAGATAGATAGATAGATAGATAGATAGATAGATAGATAGATAATAGATAGATAGATAGATAGATAGATAGATAGATAGATAGAGCTTGGCCTCTGGAAGTTATTCTGTCATATAAGGCCTTGTTGCAGACCAAGTGCACCCCTTAATGGCAACGTTATTCCCTAATGCCAGTGGGTTCTTTTAGAAGAATAATGCACCCTGCCACACTACAAAAATTGTTCAGCAATGGTTTAAGGAACATAACAAAGCATTCAGGGTGTTGACCTGGCCTTCAAAGTGCCCAGATCTCAATCCAGTTGAGTGTTTGTAGGATGTGCTGGACAAACAGGACTTCTGCTAACGTCTTGGTGCCAAATATCCCAGGGCAACTTCATAAGTCTTGCAGAGCCCACATCTCGATGGATCAGAGCTTTGGCAGCACGAAGGGGATCCACACCATATTAGGCAGGTGGTTCTATTGTTACTGCCGATGGTTGTGTACAGACTTATGCAAAAGTTAACGCTCCCCTGGTGAAATGACACATTTATTTCTCAAAATGTAACAATGCAAAGGGACAAGACTTAAATCTGAAATATTTCTGCAAATATCCCAATTAATTAAATAGGTTCTCATGGATCACCTGGATGAACCATATTGCCATTCTTATAAATTTAATCACATCACATTTGTGGTCAGTTGGGGCTTTAGTTCCCTCATGGGGTTACTTCCCGGGTTGCCAGATCCCATGTAAAAACCAAACACTCACAGTTAATGGAAAAGGAGGTCAAATGAAGCCAACCCTATAGAATAGGCAAAACCTGGCAACCTGGCAGCATATAAATATAATAATCTCAGTCTTTGGTCTTTTAAAAATCCTTTCTTTAAAAAAGTCTTCCAGTGTATCGTCAGCCTGAATTGACTTGTTAAGAATTTATTATTATCAAAAGCACTGTAACCGTGGTGCTTGAGTTTAAGTCACTAATAATTCGATTGACATTTTCTCATGTTTAATACACGTTGCGTTTGGACTACTCAAGACAACGTGACGGCGTACCCATTCAGACTTGTACCATGACAGCCATGTAGAGTGAATCCTGAACTTCAGCACAAAAGCAGCTGATAAAGATCCGAACAAACACGACTGAAGCCACGAAGATGCTTTCGCCGGTCGATTGAGCAGCACTGAGCCATGTCGCCTCTTTCTGATTACACGAGAAGTAAACAAGTTCACATGAAAGCCTCCTCGCTGCTTAGCATACATTAAAATGCTTGCCTATAAATCCCTGTCTATAATTCTCCTTAAAGTGCTTTAGGTATCAGTGCAAGCAGCTCCCGACAACCTTCTCCCCGTTATTATCAAGACCTCGGTGTGGATCTCCGGCAGACTGATCGGCACTTTACCAATCTCCGCTTTCCAAGACTTGCTTCGCGTCCCCCTCCTCCATGTCCCTCTCTCTCTCTCTCTCTTTCTCTCTCTGTACGTGCTGAAGGCTTGAGGGGTTCAATCAATGGCGCTTTGATCTCAGCTGGAACTATAATTATTTAACATTGTTACAAGGATTTCTCTAATCCATCCTACCATTAAATCCCTTTTACACCCTCATCTCCAGGAGTCTCTAATCTGCATCTGGGCCTTGCATTCCCCTCTGACGACACCCTGACTTGAGGATAATTAGAGGGAAGAACTAGCCAAACACAGAATGTGGGACGAGGTAAAACTTACTCGTCTTTGGTCATGTAGTCTGGACTAGAGATGTGACAATCTGCTACAGTATTGGCACTATTTAGAAGTTTTGCAAAAGTCAACGTTTCCAGGGGTATCATTATCACTGAAAATGTAATCCAACAAATTTAATCCGATGCCGTCAGAAGCATCATGCTAAAGACCATGAACTCACAATACATCACTGAAGCAGCTGCAAATTTAGCTGGTACTATGCAGTAGAAAAGAGGCGTTAAAAACCTTGTATGCTTCATATTTCACACAAAAAAAAAGGTTTGGAGAAGCATTGGAGAAGTAGAACCATTATCCATTAACCTCAACCTGAACCTCATGGCATCAAGGAGCATCTGTTTCATTTGCTTCCCAGGTTGTACTGAAGCAAGCGGCACATGAATAGGTCCCTCTGCAAATATTTG
>JAJAGP010000978.1:160000-253828 GCA_025084515.1 Ancistrus triradiatus
TGATAAATATTTTTTTTTACTCTGTGTGCGTGTGTGTGTGTGTGTGTGTGTGTGTGTGTGTGTGTGTGTGTGTGTGTGTGTGTGCACTAAGCTTTCTGTTGGGGGGAAGCACACACACACACGCAGCAATAAAGCTTTGGAGCAAAGCCATTTAATCTGTTCCATTCAACCCTGCTAACTTTGCTTATAATTCACTGGCGATAATAAGTTCATTTAAGTCCATCATTCCAACGGTCTACACAAGGTTCTCTCGAAATGCAATTTAGTCCAATTTAGGATGCTTGTCGGATCGGCGGAGCATGGCGGAATTTCTACAGACCTCCATCCATTTACTCACCTGGCCAGACAAAAAGATGCAAGAAAAAGATTTCTGTACTAAATATATATCCGTGTTTATGCAAAGCAGTTGGTTCTGGGCGAACAGGGCATGTCTGATGAACAAAAATCAGAATGTCCTAAATGTTGAATCTTTCTACCCATGCCAATTCGCACGTTGAATTTAACCCTTTGTAACCACGGGTGACCTTCAAAACCTGGGGCTGTGGTGGCCTAGAGGTTAAGGAACTAGACTATAGACCAGAAGATCCAGGGTTCAAATCCCACCTCTGCCAAGCTAACACTGTTGGGTCCTTGAGCAAGACCCTTAATTGTTTCAGCTGTAAGTTGCTCAGGACAAGGGCCTCTCCTAAATGCCAAAAATGTACATGAAACCAACGTCTGACCAACTCATCTGCTTCATCACCTTTTATCAAACGTTGAGAATGCAGCTCTAAAATGTTTTTAATTTGAACAGTTTCATGCAAATGTCTGAATACCCCTGGGCAGTTACATATAGAGCTTAACCTTGTGTACATATACATTTAACAGAAATTCACAGTCATGTTCCAAAATCTAGTGTTTGCCCTCTTGAAGAACGAAGACTGATGTAGCTACAAAATTGGGGGAAAACTCCCATATTAGTACCCATGTTTTGGATGTCATTTTTTGGGTGTCCTGTCCACAAACGTTTGTCTATATAGTGTATGTAATGCCAAGAATTCGTTCAAATGCTTGCTAGAGTGGTGTAAAGCACACCGCTATTGGCAGGACGAATAAATATGGGCTCAGTTTTAGGTAAGGTTAAGACACTAGGCCAAAATGTTGAGAATGTAAGTCAAATGAGAGAAGCTTGTTTGGCTTGTACCTTGTATATATGTAACGTTATCCCAACTTTAAAGGTTGGAATAATGGTTGATGAAGGTTTTTTCTAAGCCCCTTACTGAATGGAAACCTTAATGCTACCTTAAGCAAAAGAAAACTCCCAGAGTGAATGCAATAGACTTGAATGCCACTGTTGGGCCCTTAATGAAGTTCAGACCGTGTCGTGTATAATGTGGGCTGTTGTAGCCTGGCAATGCCTTTGTGCACAGAGCCCTGACCTCAATCCCACTGGGATGAATTGGAAGCCCAACTGCAAGCCAGGTCTTATCAATAAACATCGGTGTCCAACACTGACACCAGACATGTTCTATAATCTTCTGCCAGTGATTCCCAAAGCGTGGAGTTGCAAATCCCCAAGTTTGGGTGTACACATACTTTTGGCTATGTAGTGTAGCTCGGTGTAATTAGATGCAAATTATCGAAAACTAGTGTTACCCCACTCATAAAGGCTCTATAAATTCTCCCTTTAAGCTTCCAACAATCAAAATCACTCAGAACTGCAGCCAAAAAGCAAGACGAGCATTTTCTCCAAACAAAGCCTTGCTAATTTTAGCTCTCATTAAAAGCTTCCATAAGAGTTTTACCTCTGTACGGCCGCCATGTCAAGGATATCTTTAGATGCCCTGCTATTGAATGGCTCAAATCCCCTGATCCCAGATGGATTCATTTAAACTGTGTCATCACGGGCTGCTTACAAGTGATTACTAGCCGCTAGCTAAGGGGCTAAATGCTTGGGGGAAGGCCAGGGACGATCTGATGTCACCTAAAGTCTGTCAGATAGCCGAGGCAAAGTGGTGAGACTTTTAAAAGCAGGGGTATTTCGCCCTGCTATGTTGTTTCTTATAAGCGTGATTAATAGCAGTAGAAAAGCTAATTGGTGCTACTTTTTAATTCGCATGATTATCTGATAAATGGGTGTGTTTGGAGAAACGGATATGACGCCGCAAACACCATGAGTTCTTTTGATACTTTTATACCTCTGAAGGCACAGTGACCGGGTGTGAAAGAAGAACATGGGATGACATTTAAATAAAGGATGTTACCAAGCGTTTGTCAACATGTTAGGCAGGGTTTCCTGATATCTCATGCAGAACTTTGCAAAAGTCTTAGGTCACTGACTGTTAGGGTTGTTGTTTTAGCAACGGTCACTCCATAATCCTCTTTTCCACTGGTCTTCATTCCAATCTTTGTGAGCTTTAGAAAATCTTAGCTTTTTCACCTTGCTCCCCTTGTAAAAAAGTACTTTCTTGGCTTCACCCTTCCAAAGAGGCCATTCCTGATCAAGCTTTCTCGGACTGTAGAAGGGTCAACTTGGCATCCTCAAGTGTAAGGGGAGGAAACACTAAATACTTCCCACTATAGCCTATAGAAGCTTGTTTTTTCTGATTTCTTTTTTTAATCCTGCATACAAATGACCTGTATTTTCTGGTTGTTTTCTAATAAAGACACAGAAATAATTATACATGGTCATTATACCATTGCTACAGCAATGGTATATCTGATCTAATGGTGGCCTAAGACTTTTGCATAGTACTCTGGTCAAATGATCAACATACTTGTCCAGGACACTTACTAGGACCATCCCACTCTTCTGATTCCAGCGTAGGGGGTTTGGTCTTGTCATTCTGGCTGTCCATGTCCGCGTCCGCCGTCTCTCTGCTGCTGTTCTCCTCTCCTGAAATATGAAATAAGACCAGCAAACGTCGGTATGGAAGAACGAAATTGGTATGTTTCATTAAACCAGAGAACAAAAAATGTGCTTTGACTGTTTGGGAGCCTGGTATACACTGGATGCTTTGGGAGAATGGCATCGATTCGAATCCTTGTGAGCTTTGTATACACTGGAGTCTTTGGGAGACGGGTGTACCTTGGATACTTTTGGGAGCTTGGAGTAGATGGTGTTTCTTCAAACTGGGAGCTTACTGTACATTGGTCTCATTCTGGTGTACCCCCAACACTCTAACCTGTCCTGTTGCTTAAAATATACCTAATTGTTTCCACTCACAAGCTACTGGAGACCCTTTGAATGATATGCTTTGTGTTTTTTGACTGCATAGAACTCCCATGGGTGAGCCAAGAGGAAACCCCAGTGGTATAAGAGGATGGGGGACGGGTGGAGTCTATTTATTGCCGTTTGATCTTTCATTCGTGTTCACGAGTCCAGGCTCTGGATAGCTCGGTCCTCTGGGATTGGAACATCCCTCCTGCTAGCTGGATGAGCAATCCAAGACATTTTCTAGAAGCTTGCAGGATCTGGTTTACCTTAATCCTACACAACTCTAACACAGTTTATGATTATTATTCAAGTTTACAGCTGATGCCCTTATACAGAGTGACCCTGGTTCGATCCTGACCTTGGACTTTGGACATACTCTGATTTTCTCCCATATTCTAAAGATTGGTGATTGGTGGCTCTAAATTGCCGTTAGTGTGAGTGTGTCTGTCTGTTATTGATATACTCTATATATCCAATGAGAGCCATGTTTCAGGGTGGAACAGTGGCAGCTTTGCGTGCCCGGATTTAAACTCACTACCTTCTGATTAACAATCCAGAGCCTTAATCACTGATCCTAGGTTTAACAGAAAGAGCTCATTTGACCACTTTCCCTCATTTGTGTCCTTCTTTTGCAAACAATGCCAGACAGTGGTAGGTAAAGATGGCATGAAGCCGGATCTATGGCTGATTCTCTGCCTGTATCTCTCTGGCCATGAGCTCGAGCTGAAAGTGGAACCTCCTCCACAAATCTGTGCTGGATTCAGGCCCGTTCTAAGTGGGGGCATGCCGAGTTCCCCCTCTATCCTCCGTATCTTTAAAATGACTCCACAGCAGCCAACCTGAGGCCACCGATTAAGAGGCTTTCTGCTACTTAGTCTGGCCTTATTTACCGTGTGGGAGAAGCTACGGCAGAACTACCACGTGAGAAAGCTTTTAAAATCCAAATATCTTATGGGGAACTCGAAATACGTTTCTAATACACGTTCACCATTTTGTAAACCGACTAAGTACTTATGTAACCATGTGATAAGCAGTTAATATTACAGTGATCTAAAGCAAGTGTTTTTTTTTAATCATATCCTTAAAATCGTGTCCTCAAGACTTTTCAAAGACACTGTCTCACCAAACACACACTTTGATGGCAATGCTCACTTGGCATGGCATCGTTTCGATGAAACGTCACTACGCTTATTTCTGTCCAGAGTTCCGTCTTCAAGACTCTCAATGGGGTTAAGGTCAGGACTGTGTGGTGGCCGGTGCATGTGTGGAAACGATGCCTTGTACTCCCGGATGACTTGTGCTCTCTTTCACAATTTGAGCTCGATAAATCTCATCAGGGAGGAACAAATCCATCGATGGGATGGGATTACATGGTCATTCAGTACATTCAGGTACTCAGCTGCTTCATCTCATTTAGACCTTACTAACTGAAGCAACCCAGTACATAACGCTGCCTTCCAGTGGGCACTACGGTATTCATGATGGGCACATAGCTTCGGGTGCTTCCATTCTTACCCTCATTGCTCTGGAATAGGGTGAATCTGAACTCAATTCGGTCAAATGCAATTGGTGACTTTTTCGGCCAGGCAGTGCATGCACATAGATGTTCCTGGTTTAGAAAGCTTGATTGACCTGGCTTGGTATTTGCCATGTTTAGAACAACAGGAGCCAACGACACACCTTTTTTGTTCTATTATGGTGACCTGCAGAGCCACTCAAGGGCCAAAAATATATGAGCGTACCAAGTCCTGAGATGTACTGGCACCCTGTCTACGGGCTCTCCTCCCTAGAGCCCAGTCTTCTCAGAATGGTTCAAGAATTTAGCAACCTTATCCCTGCTTTACCATTGGTGACTGGTGTACCTATGACCCACTTTAGCTCAGGAAGACGTGAACATGGACATTGGCAGGTCTCCAATGATTCGTCCAGCAGCATTATTTAGGACGCTTTCGAAAATGCAGGCAAGCTTAATTCATAGCTTGATAAATCTGCATACTTATGCGCTTATCGGCGGACAAAAAAACCCTCCAGTGGAAGCAGCTCCGTCTCCCACAGAGATTTTGTGTATAACAGCGACTGATAAGATTTACAGCAGAAGGAAACCAGATCGACTGTCAGCGCTGATAAGAAATCCCGCTCATCTCCTTCAGCGGCGAGCCTTCATAATGAAGATCTCTTTCACGCTCTTGCTGCGGGGAGAAATGGCACAGGATGTGGAAGTGACCCCTCTAACACTCCGGTGGCGCTCAGCGTGAAAATACGGGCCCATCCGGACGGGTTAATCTACAGATCAAGGTGCTGGCTCTAAGCCAGTTAAGAGACGGCTCACTTCAAAGGCGGGCGAGTAAACAGGGCCGAGAGAATCACGCCTTCCTGGCCGACCGCAGACTGCCAGGCACGAGGAGCGCTCCGTGATGTCCTACTTACTAACCGCCAGGTCACCGCGACCTAGTTTCGCCTTACGCAAGCTCTCGGGCCGTGCTGCGGCTTCGCTCTTTCTCTCGCTGTCATGAAACATTTGTGCTGTCAGGCCCGGAGAACCTCCTTAGCACGGCGCTCATGTTTAATGATGAGGATAACAAAAGGCGAGTATCGACACTTTCTCTATTGAGTATCAGAGAGGAAGAGAAAGCAGCGAGATAACATTAAAAGCACTACCTTGATCTGGGGCGAACATGCTAAGCCCTGTAACGAAACGTATTCCGACGCTTTAATTACTGCTCAGGAAATGAAGCTACAAGATGATTCCTTAATTAAGCGGTGATTAAGGATTTTCTGCCTTCTATCTAGCGCTGTTTGCAATGCATTTTAAACACAACCGCCGCGCCGCAACCTCCGCGGGAACAACGTCGCCCGGCTCGACGAAGGCTTTTTTTTCCATTCCGAGAAGGCAGTAGGAATTGGCATGGGAACGCACCGCGCACGTCATACTAATACTGCAGTTAGCAACACACAGAACGAGGCTGTCACCAAGCAAAAGTATGCGAACACCCCTTCTAATCAGCAGAATTTCAGACACTCTCGCTGGTAACAGGTGAATAGAAACAAGAATTCGGCCAATCACCCTCTACAACAGGCTGATTCAAAAACTCGGGGAATTCATGCATAACATTTTGCAAAACCTGAAGCTTGTGTGTGTGTTTTGTGTAAAACAGGGAGAGAGACCAAATGCAATCCCAGTGATAGAAAGCCCCCCAATAAACAAAGGAAATGTGAGGACATTTGGCTGGTCCTCCAAGCGTATTTTACAACATCTAAACCCTTTATTGAAACAGAAAGGTGTGTGTGTTTAACCATGTATTACCTTTTTGTGAAAAACCAAAAGAACAAAGAGATTTGCTTTAGGTTATAGGGTTTAAGGTTAGGATAGAATAAATCCCTACAATGATAGAACAACAAGCTTGTGTGTGTGCGCGTGCTGTTTACATATCATTGTGGGGACCAAATGTTCCCAGAAGGATATAAAGATCTGACATTTATTACATTATGGGGATTTTTGCTGGTCCCCATGTGGAAAACTACTTTTTTTTTACATAAAATGCAAGTTTCCTTTGAAAAACCAAAAGAGTTAAAAGATTTGCTTTATGTTGCTTTAGGTTAGGAGTAGATGTAGCTTCAATTAGCTACAGTGATCATTATCTCAAAGGAAGGTCCCCACAATGATAGAGATACAAACTTGTGTGTGTGTGTGATGTTTACATAACATTGTGGGGACCAAAGATTCCCATAAGCATAGAAAGATCGGACACTTTTTTACCAGCAAAAGGTCTCCACAAGAAAAAAACCAAAAGAGTCAAAAGAGTTCATTAAGCCCCACCAGGATAGTGAGGCAAACGTGTGTGTGTGTGTGTGTGTGTGTGTTTGAAAAACCAACGGCACCAAGAGATTTGCTTTGGTTATTGGAGTGATGATTAGGGTTATGTGTAGGTGTAGAATGAATTAGCTACAGTAATGTTACGTCAGTGGAAAGTCCCCGCAGTGACAGGACGCCGAACGTGTGCGTTAGCCTGTTTGTTTATAGGAGTCAGACATTCTCCAGGTCAATAAGCTTACAGCTGATTTACACAAACGCCTCCTCCAGCAAGGCGGAAACAAAGTCATATTGGCTTTTCTCCCTCTCCCCTGTCAGCACTGCCTCCGTTAGCACAGAGCCCTTGGAAATGTCAATCTGTCAATATTAAGGAGATCTGAGCTTCCTAATCCGGAACAAACCGAGACAAAGAGATACTGAAAAAGAGAGAGGGAGTTGTTCCCTTAACGTCCGTGGCTGCAGCGAACGGAGTCGGTACAGGGCGGCTACTAGGAAAAGAGGCAGAATGATAATAAACAAATCCTTACCGAACTGAATCCAAACAAAATGTCATCACGGATAAACAGAGAGAGAAAGAGAAAACTAGGAAATCTCTCTGGTGGAGAGATGTGATTAGTCTCCGTTCAGGGCTCTAAAATCCTGGAATTACTCAATCAGACAGCCTCAGTCTGCTTTATCTGTCTTCTCGAGATCCAGTTTGGGAGCATGGCGCCCTATCCTGCTTAGACTGTCATCTGAACGGCATATTAATTCATTTCGGCAGGAATGATTACATCCACTGGAAATACGTACCTAAGGACATTCTCCCTGTTCAGGTATTCCCAATTGCATCCAGTATTGCGGGGATGAACAAATGGATTATTAATTTCCTCCTAAAAACCAAGCTCAATGACAAATACACTCTCACATCTTCATCTCTGTTGGCCGCTTGTTGGGATGCACCAGATATCAGGGATCTGGGATATCAGGGATAAGGCACCTGAACACCCTTGGTGGAGCATTAACCACCTATTCTGTACCCAAAGACACCCAACATGGTGAGGAGCTCTGCTCGGGCTCTTCTGTCTGCATGCTTTCTGGTATTACATTCTGGTACTAAGAAATGGGCAGCACAGTGGCGCATCTTCAGAGATTCCTGGCCTGGTAGCTGTCAGTGTGGAGTTTGTATGTTCTCCACCACCTCATTACACTGAAGTGGATCAGCGAGTATTGACAATGAACGAACTGTCTAGCTTTACAATGTTGTAGGCGCGAGGTTGAACCAAGCAGAACAGCATCTAAATATGGAATGAGCCACAATTGCTACAAAAAAGGTTGGCCAGAAGATGGACTTGGTGCTCAGACAGATCCTCGTTCGAGTGTTTCATTATTCCTCAACGAACAGACAAGGTCATCCCACTGCAGTATTTGGGTCTCTCTTTTCGCTCTCGAGTTTCTCTTTTTGGAGTCGGTGGGCACGGCGCTCCCGACAGAGCCCCATCTCATGTTTATTCACGTCCCTCGTCTGAGCGCGACCCCATTCAGAGGCACAGACTTCATTTCACACTGAACTATGCTGTTTCAATACCATTACGAGCGGAGCCATTGACCGAAGCTCTTCATCATTTCATGGTACATGACTACACGATGGCTTCGCTGGAGCCCAAACGCTCTCCAAATAGTTCAAGGTGGCCACTCGGAAGAAAGCGCTCTAGAGTCTCCGACTCGGAGTACAGACGACCCTTAGATGTGAGGTTTCACATTTCGGCGTTACCAATACCACTTTCTCTGCATCTATTACTCTGCGTCTATTCTTGTCACATAATGATCACACCAACTGATAAACTAAAGGAAATAAAGGAACACTTTTTATACCTTTAAGCATTCAGAAGTCAGACTTGAAGGTGCAATCTCTAAGCCCTTTTTAAGCGTGAACAACTCTTGGCCGTTGCAATCCTTGACCTTTGTGACTATAAGAGGCTTTGGTTTGATCAAAGTTAATAAGAGAGCGTGGCTATGCTAATGAACGTGGCGGCTTCCCCCTTTGTGTGCAGACAGATTTTTAATACCTATTATGGCCTGAAACTTTTCACCGAGGGTTTAGGTTTCCCCTGACAAGCCCATAGACTGATTCTGGGTAGGAGCCGGACTGAACCCTCGCCTGAGATTCTGCACCACGGGCTGATAAAGACCCGGCCAAGAGTGGCTTCTATTGAAAGCAGACCTTCGATCCGGCACTAATTACAGCACGCCGTCACTTTGGAGAGGGTTTACTTAATCAACAGCCCTTCTTCTGTCTTCCTATAAGGGTGCGATACATGCGTAAACCATTTAATTCCCGGACTTTTTAATTCACAAAGTTCAAGCGTAAGTGGACTGTCTTTAAGCCACTCTGACACCGAGCTAAACGCCTTTTAAGAGATCGAATAGAGAAGAGGATCAAGCGGGGAAAAAACGAGTACACCTGATGAGTGTGCACTTCTTGTTAAATAAGGGGATATTAGAGCGCTGTGATAGAAAATGGGCGACTTAGGGAAGAATTAGGGCAGATTGCAGAAGAACCGGCGAATCTGACACATAAAGCAAGGCAGAGATTCTTAAGTATCTGGGAAGTGAAACGCTTTGGCCCAGTGTTTGTTAACACCCATCAAAAAGTTTTGGCTAAACCTCTTGGTGCAGTCAAAACAAAAGAGCTATCATGAGTCAACGTGATACGCTCTAAAGTCTGACGTTTGTGCTCTGCTACTTACAGTTAAGGCAAGAGCAAAGGACTCCGTCCTCTTGAATAACAGTACATTTGTTAAAAGAGTTTGTCCTTTTCAGCACTAATCACACCCTGTTAAGTCTATTTTAAGCTCAGCATTTTGAAACCATGTGTTTCTGGCAAAAGTGTAATGGAATGATTGACAGTTGGAGTTATTAGGGTCTCTTGTGCACCTATCCATATTTGCTTGGGGTCTAAGGAAAAATCCCTTATTTCCTTGTTCCTTATGAACAAGGGAAAGCCCATAGGAAGGTGTTTAGTGCTCGGTGCGTGCTCGCCCATATCTAAGGGGACTTACTGGGGATTCTCAATCATGCTTCATTTATGCATCAACCTTGTCATGGAGGTTTCTCCAAAGATCCTCCAAGCATCCACGTGCTACCAGGACCCAAGTTTCCCAGCAAAGCAATCCCCAGGGCATTGCAGTAGCATGTTGGGCTTGCAAATACCAATAAACTCGTTAGAAGGTTGCTGGGTTTTTCATAAACAAAACTGAGAATTTTTGGCAACAAACACCAAAAGTGGGATTGAATAAATAGACGAGTGCACGGAATTCCACCTTGAAGACAACCAACAGATTTTATGTGCATTTTCCAGCAGTGTTCGTGCAATACCTTCTCACAACCTTTACAAGGAAGAAATTAATAAGTGGCAGTGATCAGGTGTCACATGGTGTTGCCAGTCTTTTAACACCGCCTTTTACCCAGGGGAGTGGGGTAATGTCTGGGGAAGGGGAGAGATACCGCAGCCCCCAACCCTAACCAGAATACGCAAGGGTTAATACATTTCCTTTTCAACAATAATACATAATATGATCGCAGGTTCCCAAACTTTTTTGTTCTGTAACTGTGAATTCGACCTTGAAATTAAGCGACGCCGCTCTCGTCGATGTTAACGTTCCCCAGGTTACCTGCTCTGTTTTTCTTTCCTCTGAAACAACAAAAGGAAACTCTAATTACAGCTCATAGCTAATGTCAAACATAAAAAAGATGTTTTTCAAACGAAACGCCCCGTGTCCAAATCCCACCGGGCACAATGGCTTTGAAAGCAGCGTGACAGAAGTGTAATTCCAAAAAAAAAAAAATACACTTTTTGAAGGCAAGGGCCGAGTCAAAGCAAGGGCTTGATGATTAAAAAGTCAAATTCCTGGTGATGGCTGATGAGTGAAGTCGGGTACACCCGGGGTTGTGGTGCCTGTGTAGGTGTGTATTCTGATTGACAGCTCTGTCGTCTATTTCTTGTAACCTGGAGCAGGCCTGAAATGAGGTCCTGTGATACTGGGGTGTGACCAAAACCTGAATAAATAGAATGAAAAGGAAAGGAGGACTAATTGAAACAGAGTTCAAAGCAGCGACCTGGAGGCCTGGTTTGTGTATGTGTGCGTGTGTGCGTGTGTGTGATGGGGTCTTTGTATTTCCAGGTAGCTGTGGTTCGTTTGCTGAAAGTTTCACAAAACACACGCCCACAAACACACTCGCTTTAATCAGCGCCGTCAGTCAGACCACAAACTCCCATCTAGAGTCCAACACTCGACTCGTTCTCTACAGGTTTCAGTCAAAACACTGCTGCCAAATCAACCAAAAACATCAGAAGAATGGGGAACCAACCCTGTGACTCAAGGGTAAGAGAATGTTCCCGAAGGCCTGGGTTTGAACCCAGACACGACTTGCAATGCGAGGATTGTTTAGGGCGGTCACACAACCCTGCCTAGGGTGTACGTCAAAAATACTGGGACAGACTCCAGCACCACTGGGAGACAAACCTGGGTCACCATAGTGCTGGGCTGGCTAACTGCCATCGAATTCTTACTCATCATTCGAAGTCTTATTTGTTGGCCAACAACCTTTGCTGGTATAGATCGCTAACTGGCTCCCAAACAAGCACTCCATTTTGTGGGCAAAAAAAAGACAAGATGCTGATCTTAATGTTGTTTTAGCTTCATAACGTAAACTAATTGCTCAAATTGACTTCCGCGAGCATTTATCCAGCTAGCCACGTCAGTATCGTGAGGTAAAACCTGACTCTTGCTGAGCCGACCTTTGGCGCAGAAGAACTCCATGTCCTCGCAGGCAATGTTCTCCGTTTCAAAGTCGGCCGTGAAGTTTTCCTCGGCTGAGAACTCTTCTTTAGCCGCCAGCTCATTCCCCTCCGACACACACTCCTCCTCTTCCTCCTCCAGACCGTCGTCCAACGGACCTACATACACGAACAGCACAATCACACACCTTTCCGTACAGTCCATCTGTGCTTAGCCTTAGCGTTCCTGCCTTTACTTGCTTGCCTTGTTCGCTAGTGAGCCGTGTGGTGGAAAATACTGATAGGTGTCATTTTCCGGGATTAAATTTAAGCTTGTTAGCACAAACCCCTTATTTGAGCTTCAGTTTTAAAGCTATTTCCATCCAAAATAAGGAACCTGGATATGCTTAGCCAAATACATAGCTGAAGGCTAACAGGTAGTGCCAAAACAGTGCTGATGCAGAGGACAAGACCTTTCAGTCTACACTCATAAACACCAAACTCTTTAAATATTCAGAACAGTGCAGTATTAGATCCAGAGCATCAAAAATCCTCGTGCTAATCTTATATCTGAATCCATGCAGTCGCTAACGGCTAGTGGCTAAATATAGCACGGTTCATCTGATGGGGCCTGACGGCTGAGTCAGTCTCTGGAAAGTCCACTGTCCAACATTTCTGTTCTGGGTAATGAACACACACACACACACACACACACACGCACACACACACACACTACCATGAACGCTCAGCTCAAATTCCATGTTGTGTTGATTTTCTAAATGAAAAGATGCAAGAATTTCCATAAATTTCCCAAAGCATGCATTTTGAGACTCATTGTGGACAAAATGAATCATATGCGGTGTGTGCAAAAGTTTGTGCACCCAGTTGACCCATGAGGGCTTCAACTGTAAAGGTGGCCCAAGGTCTTACACAGTCTTTTTATGCTACTGTTATGTAAATAGAAAGTGTTTTCATTCACAAGAAATCTGTGCAAACGCTACGCAAAGGCGTCAGAGATACCCCAGAAAGCACGCGTGGAACGCCACCACCTACACAGCATTCGAAGCCTGAACTGTTATACAGTGGTATATCGGTTCTCACCCACTCGGAACTCGGAAAATTCGGTTCTTGATGCATTTCGACTCAATCAATTTGTCTCAGCTCTTGTGGTTTGCTTTCAGCTTGTTACAGCTGAAAGTTCATTCACGATTCATGATTCACGATTCAGTACACAGTGATTCAGTGACTCAGATTCACAATAGCTCTCGTTCAGTGCAGATCTTCACTGTTTAACTTTATTTATTGTTTTCCTTTCTTTTTACATTTACAGTACAGTGTTCTTACTGCAAATAAGTGCCCACGGGGCCTAAAAATGTTAGTATTGACAGCCAACCCAAAGGAGTCACAGGCTAGCATTAGCACATAACAAGGTTGATGTGCAACACCAAAGCTATACAAACTATAACAAAACTGCAAATATCAAGCATACTCAGGACCTGATCTGTGCTGGACTTCAACTCTCGACCACCGCGGAACCCTGAACGCGCCTCAACAAGAAGCTCCAAATTGCAATCGAATCAGTTCACGTGTCGAAATAAAGCCTGAAAATGATTTCCCCGGCCCATTCAGCGTTCCCGAACAAATATGGCTTTGAACCAGCTGCAGCGTCTAGACTCCAAGCGGCGTGACAATGCACAGGAGGGACGCTGCTCGCTCGTTGCCTCCTGACTTTTCACACCGGTATTAGCGCGGGAGCGAGGAGGGAAAAAAACGCTTTTTTTATTAATTTGTTCACCTTATCACGGGGGTGCAATGTTGATTTTTCCATTTACATGCCGTGCCTTTGGGTAATACAGCACCGCAATCTTAAAGGCGACACTTTTCTGTGTGATTAATTTTCCTTCCCTCCAATACGCAATATTATTTCTGGAAATCTAAATGATTCGGGGAGTTTCGCTCGTAGCCGTGCGTCTCTTTTTGTATTTGCATATAGCAAGCCGGCGTGCTGATGAAATTGTGGTCACCTGAATTGTAATGCCACAGAAAAAAAATCACATTTCAATATATGTTTCTGTACGTTAGAAAGGGTCAAACTCACAGATTCATGTCAATATTTAGCTTCTGTTTACTTCAACTAATACTACAAACTCATTAGTTAGACATTAATTAAACATCTAAGCTGTGCCTTTTTGAGTCTTGGTCCTAACAAGGTTTCTTCCTTATAATGTTTAAGGAGTTTTTTTCTTGCCACTATCACCCTAGGCTTGCTCAGTTAGGGACAGATATTTGTAAAGCTACTTTGAGACAACGGTCCACTGTAAAAAGTGCTATATAAATTAATTTGGCTTGATTTGACAATACATTTGTATTAACCATAGAACTGTTTGAACTTTAGAATGACTTAATGAGTCATTTTATATTTTCAGTCCAAACTAGAACGTAAAGAAACTATATACTTAATTAGAAGAACCGCCATTCATCAATCATAAAGGGATTACTTTCTGAAACCTTTATGAAGCAGTACAATATGGAGTTACATTCACAAACGCCACTTAAAACGTTACTGTGCAAAAAAGAAGCCTTATGTTAATCATGTCCAGTCATCGTATAAAAATGGAAAAATGAATCAAATGTATTTGATTCAGTAAGCAATTCCTACACTCAGTCGATTTGAACTGCATGCTGGGGTATGATTTAGGTCCTGTTATGTAATGTGATGATAACGGAAAATATTTACATCAGACCGAGCAAAATTCGGAAATGTTCACGTCCGAGCAGAATCGCTGAGTCACGGGCAACTGAATCAAAGTCCAACCACAGGATCGTCTTCTTAATAACAGCGCGATATGAATGTTAGAAATAACACTAACCCTCGTTCATCACTCTTATTAATTTGACTCAGATCAGTTACTCATCGCTGCCTGCCTCATCTGAACAGCCTCTCGTGCAAAATGAAGTGAGGTCAACGGTCACCCCGCGACATCCCCCGGAGAACGTGGCTTGTGTTTGTTCTGCGGCGGCACGCGCAGCTTAATAGAGTGATTATTTCAGTTCAAACCCCTGCACACTTTCGTCCCGAATGGAAAAAAAAATCACTCTGCTCTTTTCATTAACGCTCGCAAATGATGCCTTTGTAGTACAGGGCTCGCATGAAAAGAATTAGCGCGGGCGTTCGAGAGCGCCGCTTTGAATCGGGGACGCGGGCTGCCGACCATATCGTGGTCCTGGATCTCGGGGAGGTCGGGATGCAGAGAGAGGCTCACGCAAGCTCGGTACGCCTCGATGTGCTAACGCGAGTGCATCAGGCCGAGCGGATCGGTGAAGCTCGGTGGAGGAAAACATCTCACAACTACGGACAGAAAGCACACAGGTATCTAGTTGGTCAAACCTCCAGCAGTTCCTAGGAAAGAAGTCCGAAGAAGTTTGATCGGGAATGGTCTGTTTGGTCGGGTAGCAGCCAAGAAACTTAAAGATATGCCAAGGCTCACGGAGATCGGAATGGTATGCGGAACCAGTCTGAAATGTCACATTACGCCATAGATGGTCATTATACCGTTGCTAAAACAACAGATCTAATGGTGGCTTAAGATTTTTGCACAGTACTTGTAGCTCCTTCAATCATTCTAGTCTATGGTTAGTATTAATACTGTATTATAACTATATTGTTTTGTTTTTTATTCATTTCTTCGATAGCACAGATTGTATTTTCTTTACACTATACAAACTAGAAAACTAATTAAGTCCTCACATACAAACTCTGAACACCACTTGGAAAGATTATAGGGTATGGTTTCAAATGGGACACGTGCACGAGAAAGAAGCTCTAAATGCAGAGTTGTAACAACGTTCCATGAGGTCTGTGCTGAGGGACTTCGCTCTGTACTTTAGGACTGGGAGAGGAACGAGGATAAATTAAGCCACGTCACATCAGATGACACGTTTGCTATATTCATTCATGTGGCAAAAAATGCCCAGGTGGGGGAACAGTAAAGCAGTCTGTTCGTCATCAGGAAATCTCGGGTTAGAACCGTATGAGACCATAAATCCAGCGTCGGAGAGAACAGATTTGGCTTTTTTTCAGAACTGAGCTGCTTTTTGGGAATAGGAATTGAACTTGCCAGCAGGTGGCAAAGATGTACTGACAATGCCATGGAATATGGATGCATATTTTGGGTCAAATTAATCTCCATTACCTGCTCCTTATAGCTTTAGTGAAACACAAAATAAGCCAGACACCAAACAGATCTTGGCGGAGAACCTACATTTGCGATACATTTGAGATTCGTCTTCAGTTGCTTTTATTCTTCCTCTTTGGCAACAATCATTATTATAATACAGTGTATTTCTCAAGGCTATTATTAGACAAACCTGTACTAGCACGTGACCAGCGTTCTCTAACGAGATGCTTTATCAGCAGGAGCCACAGTGTGGCGTCCCCATCCCAAACCTCTACCCTCCCTAATTAGGGTGAAGCTGATCTCTACGAGCGTGGAAATCGGTTCGCTCCCACCTACACCTTTTTTTAATCTCGCCATCCCATTCAAAACAGGAGCGAGCTTGGCCAGAGGGGACTGAAATTCGTGCCCAACACCTGAGACCCGGCATGAATGTGAAACGCTCCTCGCGTGCCTATGGGGACACCCGGCTCGATTTGTGCCAAGCCAGAGCCCGAGACGGTGCTGCAGAGTCCAGGTTGGCACGTGCGCCCGCGTTTACACACATGGCCGTACACAAATGCACACATGCCGTCTGCGCTGCTTCGTACAAAAGCAACGCTGGCTCGTTTCTACGCATTCACACTGTGCTACTGTGCTTCTGCTTTATGACTCCTGGATCTCGGTCCACCTTGGCGCTTCGGAAGATGCCATGCCCGTAGCCTGCTACGAGGTCACCGAGGTCCGAAGCTCTGCAGTTTCAAGCTAAATACAAACGGATAAAGACCAGATGAGTGCAGGGTTAATTCAGTTAAGATGTAGTGCCTGCTGCGTGGGAGAGTTGTGAGAGAGGGCACGATAGTTATTTCCTGTTTAATTTTGTGTTAGAATATATAGCAGCCTCCATTTTTTTTAACTTATTGTTTTATCACAGCATGTTTTATGGACAGCTTTACCTTTATAGTACAGTTTCAAGTTATGTTATTGATTCATTGCTTTCTTTCTTTCTTTAGAGTTTATTTTTCCCTTTCTTTTTTAGGGAGTGTGGTTGGGGCTGTTTTACTGGGGCTGATTTTTGTTCTACTTATTATCCGCATCCTATTTATTGAGGAACAGGTTCCGAATTATTTATTCCTTTGTTTGTCCTTTTTGGAGGGTAGAGACATTTACTCCACATTAGTAGAGTCTTTGGGTCACTTCTAAACCCTGTCAGGCTGCTACTTGGCATGGCCTTTGGCCCACAGTTGCTTGAACTGTGCCTTTTAGGATCGGATTGTAAGTCGGTCCGGATAATGACGTCAGATTAATGCTATAAATGCGAGGCAGACATGCCAGCCTACCCATCCGCTGGGACGAATGAAGATCTGGACCGCTGGTTAAGGATTTCTCTGACTGTCAGGATCTGAGCTCTGGAGTTTTCTTCACGTCCAATGCAAATGATTGCAAAGGATTCAGTACAAACACAAATAAATCACTGAATGCTCATTCTTGTTGTAACCTTGACATTTTGTCTTTGTGTAGAAAAACCAGACCTGGGCATTTTTCACTCCCACCTTATTTGTATTTGCGTTTTTATTTCTGTGACTGTTCATCCAGTTATGTGATCAAAAAAAAAACAACAAAAAAAAAAATGAAGCCAGTGCTCTGACAGCAGGCCAAAGCCAAGCGCCATCTGCAGAGCTGCCGGATGATGAGGCTGAATGTGGTGTGTGTTAATCTGTGTATGTGTGTGGTTTGGACCTGAGAATAAACACACCGGTGCTGTTTAACGTGATCTCGCAGTTGCTAAGCAATGTAATTCCGGTGATTAGAAAATTACTCCCGCTCCTAAACTCAGGCATTTACAGGCTACCCGTGACATAGCGGTTCGCCGAGGAACATGCGATGTAACGAGTAATAAGAAAAAACGTACAATACAAATGAGAAAGCAATACAGACACACCTCGACATTCGGAGCCCTGTTTTTGTGTAAGTTTTTAATAGTCAGAAATGGTATTTGCAGATCAAATATGTAATAGGAGACATCATTCAATTGTATTTTTTATTACTTATCAGTTGGTTTTATTTATTTATTCACTGTATATTTCTTATTAAATGTGTATCATATGGTATGGTGATACACAATGTGACGTTTTATTGGGGATATTTAAGGATTTATTTAAGGTGCCCCCCCCTCTCTCTCTCTGTAATTCTGTGTGTGTGTGTGTGTGTGTGTGTGTGTGTGTGTGTGTGTGTGTGTGTGTGTGTGTGTGTGCCCATCATCGCTTAATGAAGGCAAAAATGCAGAGTTTAATTGTAATTAGGTCATGTTTGCTGGATGTGTTCATTAAAGGCAAAAAAGGCTGATTAAAAGATTTAACTGCTAATGCAGGTCATCCTCGTAAACAACACATCATTAGAAGCAGCGTGGCGTGTCGCATTCTCTCTCTTGCTCTCTCTCTCTCTCACACACACACACACACACACACACACACACACACAGCGGACCAACTCTGATGCGCTCTGCAGTTTGCTCTGTTTGTGCCGAGCCACGATTTGTCCTGCGTCCGCATTTGTACCGAAGACGTGCGTATTAAAGATGTGTGTGTTTTGCGTACGTGCGTGTGTGTGTGTGTGTGTGTGTGTGTGTGTGTGCTTTCAGCATCCGAACTGGAGTGGCATGAAAGCGTGGCTGGCATTTCACTAGGCCATTAAAAATCTGGAGGCTCCTCTGAGCGTGCCTTTGGGCCTCGGCAGATGCCAGGCTCTCGGAGTTCTGCTTTGCTTGAACTCGCCTCACACACACACACACACACACGCACACACACACGCGTGCGCTGCCACCCAAACTGGCAGTGGCAGGAGCCTATTAAAGGCCTGAGGTCATCGTCCAAATGTTCAACACCGACCATGCTCTCCGAAGCTCAGGTGCGAGCTCTTATTAGCTCCTGCTCTCATTTGGAGTCTGGTCCAGTTCTCTCTCTCTCTCTCTCTCTCTCTCTCTCTCTCTCTCTCTCTCACACACACACACACACACACACACACACACACACACACACACACAAACAGCTTGATACCAGCAACAATACAGCCTGTGCTGTATATATTTGTTGTTCCGAGTCTAAACTTATTTGGGTTATTGGCTATTTTTTTCATGTTTTACAAATGGCACTGCCAGGACAGGAACCCGGGTCCCTACAGTAGTGGGCTAGCATTACTAGCATTACGCAGCTTACTGCTGCGTTACCCAAGCACCCCTTACAATTGTTGCTAAAAAAAAACATAAGTAATTGATTCTCCAGAATTGGACCTTTAATGAAATCCAGAAGTTTTAATTAGCTTCAGATATATCTGAAAATTATCCATCTGATCATTTCATGTCCAATCATTTGGTCTTTATGAGGTAAATGTGGCTTTGTGGCTTTGTTTAACAGCAATATCTCTCTCCTCAAACTTTCAATAAGTAACGTTGGGTTAAAGAGGAAACAGCATATATTGTAACCTATTAAGGGTATTTTTCCTTCATATTTTATCTCGCTTTTTCCTAAGCAGCACTGCAGAGGCTCTGGCAACCCTCCCTTGGTTTGTAGGGGTGACTGCTGCAGTGCCAGGGGATGTCAACCGGCCGTGGGCACGGCTACAGTCCTAAGGCCATTGCACACCAAAAGCAATGCGAAAAAATGACACAAAAATGCAAAACGTTTGGCTGCTACTTTTATGCCTCAGACTACACCCAATTTTCAAATTAATTTCACCACCTGGTTCAAGGGAATCAGGAAACGCTGATATCAGGTACGGTGTTTCACTGAAAGTTTCACCGTCTCATGTATAAGAGCTCATCCATCATTTGATTTAAGCTTTTATATATTGATTAATAAATATAAGTGACTAATTACATTTCTAGTATTTTTTTTAACATCATCCCGAGCCTGAGCATTTTGCAACCGAGTACAATGGCTCTGTGGAAAGATGAAGACAAAAACACTGTGTTTTTACTCAGACTTGTACCAAATATGGAAAGGCTTCCAGTGGAGAGGCAGACTGAAAATACAGGAGCTGCTTCATGACACTGCATCAGCGACGCTGATTGGTCGGGGAGGTTTTGTCGCCAGTGATAGTTTGCAGAAATTGAACAGAGAAAATATGTTTGGTGTGAATGATGCCTCAATATAAATGAGCTCCATTAATTTACTGTCGTCTGAATAAATCGCATGAAAAAATTGCTTCCGGTTTTTAAATATCCTTCAGAATTTGCTTTTATAATTCACAAGTCACAAGCCGCTCTGGCCCACATGCACCAAAACAGGCCCAAATCATGATTACTACCACCATGTTTCATTTACATTTACATTTACATTTACAGCATTTAGCAGACACCCTTATCCAGAGGGACTTACAATTGGTACAGTCTTACAATCCAAGCAATTGTGGTTTAAGAACCTTGCTCAAGGACCCAACAGTGGCAACTTGGCAGAGGTGGGATTTGAACCCTGGACCTTTTGGTCCACAGTCCAGTACCTTAACCACTAGGCTACCACAGTCCTCGCTATTTTTGAATGCAGTGTTTTCCGTTCTCCAAACGTAATCTCTCATTTAAACCAAAAAGTTCTAATTTGGTATCATCAGTCCACGAGATTTTTCCAGTAGCATTCCGACTCTTTTGAAGAGCAGTGACTTCACTGTACCACCGCTTACCAGGCTAGGGTCCAGGCTACACCGTCTGTCCTGTGCTGCAAACCAAAACAAGGCCACCCTATTTAAAGATGCATTAGAATTGTCTTTTTGTAACTCTTCAAAGGTTTAGCTCTTTTCATTTAGTACCAAAAGCACGTACTTTTATGGGGGCCCAAACTTTTGCACAAGACTCCACGTCTCTGTCTCTGTCATTTCTCTGTGTGACACGGCAATTCCAGTCTGACGCCTAAAGAGCGCGAGTTTCATTCTCAACAAATTCCTCATTCATTAAGTCTAATTAGCTTCTGCTTCTTATTTGTACTATTGATAGTCGCGCTTGTTAAAAAACTCGGCGGCGCCGCCTCAGTCTGAGCGCGGGATAAGATCTAAGCATTACCCCTGGCGGAGAGGAGCGCCGAGTCTGATGAAGGTTTCAAAAGCGCGATTCTTTATGGATCGGCGAAATCTTTTTCCACTTTTTAATTAAAAGTAAAGAAAATAGAAGTTAATTATCCTGTACAGATTAGCTACTGGCCATCGTTCTGTAAATTGGATCTAATTAATAGGAAATTGTCGAATGACATTCAAAAGGGCCGTTCTTTCAAAGTGTGCCAAGGTTTTTTTTCTTTCGCTCTCTCTCTCTCTTGCTTTCTTCTTAATTCTCGATCTTGATCTGACCTGGTGGCACTTATACAGGAGATTAGACGGGTCAATTCCTACCTGGAAACCTGCCTGCATATTGAGGTTGTGCTGGAGGATGTGACTGCTGTCTGGCTTTGTGTAATCATTTCAACTTGTGTTTAGCTTGAATCTGATCTCTCAGGCTCACAAATTATCTGGCAACAATAACAGGCCTTCACTAAAGCAGCTAACAAATCATCAGCGCTGCTTCGATGATGCCACTCATCAAGACAGGAAGAACAAAGTCAACACACAGTACATCCAGGGTCCGAACCCTGGTGAGACCCAAACCCTGACTGCTGCACCCTATATTTTTCCATTATTCCATAAATATATTTCATATCATTCCCGGGCCGCTTAGATCTGGATGCAGGTTCAAGGGGAGATAAAGGCATGAAAAAAAAAAATAGATAAACAAGCAAATAAACCAAATAATATAATATATTTAATAATCATTTTTAAATGTTAAAAATAATATATTTAATAATAATATTATTATATTTAATGTTATTAAGAATTTTGCACGTATTCCTCTCCACTCCTTGAGGGATAATTAAACGTAGTATCAAACGTTGCTCCTTTTTGTCTGTAGGGGGCGTAATGCAATAGCTACCATTATTGATTAGCAGCACTGCCATTTTTTTTATCAAATGTATGCATGGGTCCCAAAAAACAACTACAAAAAAGACACACACACACACACACACACACACATATATATATAAAACATCAAAATAGCAGTGGTGCCTACATTTTTACACAGCACTGTACAATCATCAAAAACCACATGTAATGGATTTTTCAGAAGACCTTATTCGCTGTTAGAGCGGCTCTCCTCTTTCTGCACACCATGTGTGTGTGTGTGTGTGTGTGTGTGTGTGTGTGTGTGTGAGCCAGTAACAGAAGAAGCCAGTGCTCTGACCTTTCGACAGAGCAGAGAGAGGCCCCATGTCAAAAGACTCCTCCAGAGATGACAATCGACCCTGCTTCCATCTCAACCCAGCACACACTCACACTTTTCCACCACTATGGGGACTTGTCATTGACATAATATTACTGTAGCTAATGAATTCTACACCTCTACGTCCTAATCCTAATCCTAACCTTAACCTCAGGAAGGAAAAAACGCAAACCTCTTTCGCTTTTCTCGTTTTCCAAAGAAAGTGGGCTATAAAATATAGTGTAATAAGAAAGCACACAGTTTGTCTTGTCAGATGTCAGATCTGTCTGTCCTTGTGGGCACATCAGGTCCTCATAATGATATACAAACTTGACAGCCACAAAACACACACACACACACACACACACACACACACACACACACACACACACAAAAACACACATACATCTACTCAGTAGCTGTACTGTAACCTACTCAACAGCGTGTATGACGGCACTTTCATGACTGAAATATTAGTCTAATCTACTTCAACACATTGTGCCGGAAAACACACACACCACACACACACACACACACACACACACACACACACACACACACACACACGAAGCTGTACTGTAACCTCAAAAGCTCAAACGTGTGTGTGATGACTAAAATATTAGAGTTTCATTTACTTCATTATTGTGGCGTAATGCAACACACACACACACACACACACACACACAACACACACACATCAACACACACACACACACACACACACACACACACTACACACACACACACAAAAACTGTACTGTAACCTCAAAAGCTCAAAAGTGTGTGGTGACTAAAATATTAGAGTTTCATTTACTTCATTATTGTGGCGTAATGCAACACACACACACACACACACACACACACACACACACACACACACACACACAAAATACTGAAAACCCTCTATTTTTCATTTTTCTCAAATCTATTTATTAATTGCTTAATTGCTTATTAATTTTATTCATTTTTAACATATTATTGACATTTATTAATTTATTATTTAGTATCAGTTACAGGTTTATTAACAGCAAACCATTTAAATTACGTAATTGTTATGAAATACCTAAAAGCAAAAAATAGGAAACAATAGAACATTTTCTAGATTATATCATTAAAAAAAATATTAGGTTTTACTTTATTTTATGACTCACAACTTGTAATTTATTCATTTTATAACACACGTATTTTTAATGGCAGTCTTTATAGTTGAACACTAGGAATCTGGTTGCAGCTTTGTATTTAATTTTGAGTATTTATGCATGGAATTCCGCATCATTTCTACTACTGCTGTTGTTCTTACATTGTTATTACTATGATCCTTATTTCCCGTATTGCTATTATTATTCTAGATGTCACACCTCAGCCTGTATTTGTTCGTCACACAGCTCTGGGACAGAAGCGTCCATTAGAACAGTATCGCTCGGTCCCAGTGAGGATACTCCAACCTAAATATCACACCCTTCCATTTAACAAACCAGCGTCGTATTACAAGCAAATTACCAGCACAGTTCGAGGAACAAAGACGGGCAGCCATAATTATATCTCCCCGTGTGCGGAATGAGAATGGGCATCCTCCTCCGGCGAGGCGTTCCCCCGAGGCACCCCGGGCATCAAAATGATGGCCAAATTATTTTGCGCCCCGATTAGCGTATTTACCGCTGGCGCATTATGACAACAGCGCTGTTTACACCTGTCTCGGGCAGAAAGGGACTGGGGTTTGCGCTCTGCGATGCGTACGCTTTATGCATATGAGCTTGCTGGCAGGGATTTAAATTAGGTCAGGGCAGGAATACATCAACAGCTAACCATATGTGCATCAAACACCCTCCCTCCACCAAACTCTGACATTCCTGCGTGTCTTCGTCTTTGGTCTTTGCTCGGGAAAGCTTAGAGATGAGGAAGCCGTGATGACTGCAGGAGTGTGATATGTGCAAATCACATTTGCAGATGAGCCTGAAACTGCCTTTAATATTCAGATATCAGACGGCTAAGACTTGATCCACGAGAATAAAAGCGAGAGAGAGAGAGACCAAATTCCCTCGTCACTACGCCGATTCGCCCGGTTTACACTTCTACATTTTTCTCTCCACGCAGCTCAAACATCGCCCATATAGTCGATAACAATGCAAATCGTTAAAAGCCTTACGAAAAAAGCCCGTCACTCTGTTTTCGGATTTCTTTGCTGGTAAGATTTTTTCATCCCTCCTTCCCTGAGAAAGTCACGTGTCTTGACTGGCTGTACTGTTGCTACGAGATACAGGAACACGTGCTTGGGACCGCTGCCAGTCAGGCATCAAATCACAGCAGGAGTCCAGCTCTGGGCACCAACATGAACACCATACCCAGGCTGCATTTAGCCTGTTAGGCACCCTCAACTCTGCACAGAAAAATCCCAAACATTCACATATCAAGTCTCTCAATTTAGAGAAAAACCTTTCGGTCATGCTGAAGCGCCTGGGACGGTCACAACAAAGCTGCTATCATATTAGCACTAGAAAGTGTGTAGTGCGAATGGCGTACCTTAAGAGGACCACTTACTGGTATTCACAGAGACCCTCCCCACATGATGATTTATGTTTCCAAAATGAACAGTTATCGCCAGAAAGAGTCCAGCACGTCAAGGTGCACCTCAAGGGTGACCCCTAGGCCTGCTTTAACTGACTGACATCCACAGACGTTCCCTCAAAATGATCCTTCTGTCTTTTATATCAGTTCATCAATAGAAAAATGCACACTTCTGATTCCGAAACGTTTAAGTTTATCGCCACAAATTGTCCAGCACGTCGAGGTGTACCTCAAGGGTGAAAACTAGGCCCTCTTTAACTTACTAACATCCACAGAGATTCCCTCCAAGTGATCTGTATGCAAGTCCCTCGCTAGGAAAAAAATGCACATTTCTTCTCAGTTCTCTAAACATTTCTAAACAAGTTTCCAAAACGAACAGTTACATTATTATCGCCCAGAAAGTGTCCAGCAGATCGAGGTGTACCTCAACGATGTAAATTAGGCCCGCTTTCACTTACTGACATCCACCGAGATTCTCTCAAAAATGATCCTTATAACCTATGTATCAGTTCACCAATAAAAAAGGCACATTTCAGATTCCTAAACATCTAAGTTTATCGCCAGAAAATGTCCATCAGGCCGAGGTGTACCTCAAGGGTGACCCCTAAACCCTCTTTAACTTACAGCAACCCTTACCTTTACCTTTCTGCAAAAGAGTTGATGTTCTCTGCACAAGGGGGAAAGTGTAAAATTTTAGATTTAAAATCTACCCAAAAACTCAAAGTCAAGTATGTATGTGTACTATGAAACGTTTCATAAAAGTTTGTTGCATTTTATGGAAGGTCAGGGAAGGAAATATCATTTACTTTTTTAGTATTTTTTTAAAATTGTAAATTCACTTTTACTTGTGCGTTTATTTTGAGGTATTTTACTTCACTACAATGTAAATTGCCTTAGATAGAGAATTTGTATCCAAAATAGTCAGTTCGTTGCCAGGCAGTCAAGATGAAATGCCACAGAAGTGAACTGGAATAAAAAAACACACAGCCGTAAATGAATCGGAATCCAATGATGTTCGGCTCAGGCCGAAGTTGAAGAAAATCCTCGGCCATGTGTAAGGAACAAATTCAACATCAAGTTACAGAACTATGACAGCTTTAGTCTATAGCATGAGCTTTGTTTACACAAAAATGTGGAGGTAGTCGCTTTCAAAAAGTGCAACCCATCCTTTCATCCATCCACTGGACTTCATTTATCTGTGGTAATAGCCAGTAGCTTTGCTGATGTCAGTTCACAGGGATCTTTAAGGGTTCTGCAATGAACTGGTAACCCATCCGGGGCAAACTTATTCCTGTGATCTGTACTCTTTGGTGGATAGGCGCTGGAAAATATGCGGATACAACATGAAAAACTGTGAGGTGTACCTCAGGACTTTTCACTCGGACCACTGTAATCACAAATTTGTTGTAAAAAGTAAATATAGGGTCGACTATAGGGTCGATTTTATTCATGGGACCCTCATTAACTGCTGATTCCAGGAGCCACCACCGAGCCGTTTTACTTGTCCCCAATTGGGGAGGTACATAGGCGCAATGGGTAGCGATGTTGCCTCACAGCTCCAGAGACCTGAGTTTGAGTCCCAGGCCAAGTTAGGTCAAGTGGTGTCTCTAAAGTGTCTCAAAGTGAAGATGAGCGGTGAGTGAAACCCCCCCATGACCCAGAACTGATTAAGGACGTAGGGAAAGCGAGCGAGTGAGTGCGTTACGTGCCCATGTGATTTTAGGTACACCCAAGGGCTGACCTCTAAGCCTTCTTTAATTTACTGACATCCACAGGGAATCCATTCTACAGTTGTCCAAATATGTTTGTGTTCTGGATTAGTGTGTCAGGAGACAATTTTGGAGCAATCATTTAAAAGTCTAATGTTAATTTGTCACGTTTATTAATTCTATTTATTGTTAAAGTTACAAAAAACTTTTTTTTCCACACCCGCATGCCTTTTGCACTGCACTGTAATTGGGCGACAGCGGCGCCTCCCTCCTCCTTCTCAGCCTCCCCGTCATATTTGTCTCCCGCTTGTTAGCCCCTACGTCAAATATGTCTCCGTGCCATTTTAATTACAGCCCCAGCAATCTCGTCGGCGGCATTCTGGGACAACAGCGATCTGCAAAAAAGGTGATAAGTGGGAGACACCACCCAGCTTTGGTATCAGTCATAAACAGACACTTAATTGAATCATTTGACCTCAGAGGCTGATCCCGCCGCAGTAGCGCGCGGCAGAAACGATTTGGGGAAATTACGGAAAGTCGGTCTGTACATAAACCATAGACGTTTTGGCTGCGCGCCCGCGCGGCGGCAATGTGGGCCTCGCTACAGCAGATAAGTGAGTTCCCATGTTCCCTCGCGCTTTCGCGTCTTCCTGTTCGGGGAGAGCAGGAGACGGTGGCACGCTTTCAACACCTCTGCAGGTTTGGTTTCGAGCCCCGCAGTTCAATTTTTCCCAGGCAGGCCATTTTCTAGATGAGTTATCAATCCGAGCAGACACGCAATCCGGGTCCAATGTCACTTCTCCTCATTATGTTAATGGTTAATGCATGCAAATGAAAACATTCTGCCAATTTGATTTCTTTGACGATAGTTTGCATATTGTCTTAGCAGTAATGACGCCGGCCCCGACTTCGATTTACACCGGGCTAGTTAGTTCATTTTTTATCAGCGCCGAGTTCATTTCTAGGGCTACCGGAACCCTTTCCCTCCTCCGCTCTTCCACTCGTCTCCGCCGCTGTTTAACTAATTAGGATTCAGGTAACAGGAGCAGATTTTTCACGCTGTTGGTGTTTTTCTTAATTAAGAAACAAATGAATTCTCCCCAGCAAAATAGATGGAACAACAGGATAGCGTGCCAGAGGCCAGATGCCACTACTCTTAATTAGAAGTCACTCCATTGTCTGAGCCATTTGAATGAAGCTCCAATCTAAATGGATATCAACAGTGTGCTGAGAGAAGAGAAGGGCAAGGAGTCCAGTCTATAAAATAATGCCGAAATAAAGACAATAAACACGAAAGGTAAGTGCTGACCCCCAGAGAACGCAGCTTACTGCCCCTCACTACCCCATGCCCTCATAGTCTACCCTCTCACGGTACCCTCAGTGCACCCTCAGACCTTCTTCGACATTCCTGTTCCGGCGCACCGCTCGGAATGTTTAACTGATCTGCCACACTGTTTGTCTTTCCGAGCCGATACACGAGTGCAGATCTTTTTTAAGCCTCTCAGTCGTAATTCGTTCTCTCAGGAGACGTTATGAAAGCAAGCATGCATGTTTTAGTTTCGCGTCTACAGCCAGCATCTTCGTTCCTACAGAAAGCAGAAGGGCTTTAAAAGTAGCCGTGAACAGTAATGTTTTTAATGGCCTAAAATAAATAATACAACATTTCAAATATTTAAAAAATAGGTACAAGTAACAATTAACCATTATGGTTATCATTATTTACAATATATTTACTTATTTTATGATCATGTCCATTTTAATCAGTTTCCTCTCTCATTTTTTCTCTAAGTTTTCATTTTTGGGAAAATAAATACAAAAGACTGAACATAAATGAACGGAAAATGATGTTAAAGTTATAACTATAGGAATTAAAAAGATAAGACTGAAAGTTTACTCTGCAAAATGATTTGCAAATTATTTTACATAGTTAATGTTTTTAAGTATTTAGAGAGCATATGAGGTGACTAAATGTAATATTTTAAGGTTTACCGCTTAAATATAATAAAGCATTTCATTTTTAAAAAATACAATATTACATAATTGAATCAGTTCGACAAATAAAAAATGTTTCAACTTAAGCGTCATTTTGTTAACTGACTAAATAAATAAAATTTAAAGGACATTTTTTTGTTAAAAGGAAAAAAACCTATGCGATACTTTTTATGATTTGTGATTCTTCCTATTTCCAAACCTATTTCCATATTAAAATGTATGAATTACAAACTACAAACAGAGGTAAAGAAGAACGAAAAAGCTCTTCTATGTTAAGCTCAGTCATTTAGGTTGTCTGGTCCAACCCGACGTGCCCACTTGTTCTGCCATGCCTATAGGTCCTGCTTTAGATGGCATGGCTTTGCAGCTCGCAGCATGTGGGCCAGCGCCCAGCGTTATGCGCCCGGGACCACTCTGCGCCCACAGGCTGTGCCATCAATGCCCGCTGTATGTGCCAGGCAGGAGCATTTCAAAGCAGCTGCCTTTGGAGGATCAGGTATGCGGCGATATGCTTTCCCTTTGTAATGCATCCAGTCAAAGGAGCGCATGCGGTTCCTCTCCTTTCATTTCGGCCATGGCCTCGGAATTGATTTCTGAGTTTGGGCGCCAAATAAGGTTTGCCTAAACTATCTTTCAGCATTATGAGACAGGAGGGAATCCGATGCTGTTTTCAGTTGGCATTTCAGAGAAGTCGGTAATCAACAGAGATATTTCAAAAGCATATTTTCATATAGTACTGAGAAATTTAGGGTTATTATGTTTAACAGTTTTGTAAATGAAAAGCACGTCTCGTAGCGTCGTTGCTGTTATTTCGGCCTCAAAATTGATTCCGGAATTTTTTCAGAAATCAATGGACATTTTATAAAAAGCGCAGCTACCTTAACAAGAACAAGAAGTAACAAGAAGTCACAGTTTTGTGACTTTCCAACGTTTGGGTGTCTAAAAATGTTTAGGTGACTCGCCTTAGCTATCGCTTGACATTGGTGAACAGAAGGAACTCTGGTGCAGCTACACAAAGCACTAAAAATAGTCAGGTGTGCCTTGTTTTTAAGCATTTTAAAGAAGTCAGTAATTACTTGATCTCACATCGTGCCTCTCCTTTTAATTGCCCAATTACTGACCAAATGAGGTTTCTTTAAAGAGAGACTTTATCAAAATGCACAATATCAATACTAATGGCTTTCCACTGTCACAATGTTAGTAAATTAGAGTAAAAAGAAGTCACTGCTGCCTCTTCCTTCAATTCAGCCACGGCCATGTCATAGATTTTTAAGTTTCCAGCAATGTTGGATGCCAAACTGTCTCTCATCCAAACCCGTATCAGTGCTACCAACTTTAATACAAGCAAGAACTCCTTTTTAAAAGTTTCCTAAATAATACTGGCTATACAGTACATTGTCACAACAGTATATAAAAAAGTCAAGTCTAAAAAGATTTAGTTGACTAATTTATGGACATCCAAATGAAATTTGGTAACAGATGCAGCATTTAAATAGACATGAAATCAGAAAATCTACAACTTGAAAAATTATTTTAATGGTAATAACATGAGACTGCCAATAAAAATGCAGTGTCATCCGTCCCCAGCCAGCAGTGCCACGTTCAGTTTAAGGACAGATTTACAGCACAAGTGTCGGTCGTGTGGAGGCGATTTCACAATCCCAAGATTATAGTCAAGCGAATTTTTAGAAAACGATGAAAAACTCACAGCGATTTGGTTTTTTCTCCACTCAGGAAGTTCAAAATGCCATTTTCGACCAAAATTTTCGAAAAAATTGTATTACTGCGGGTTTAACTTGTCATACAATAAAATCATTAATAACTTTTATGACGTCAAAAAATGGCTCTTCTTGACCAAAAGTTTGACCAAAATGTTTGTGTCTCCTTCTTCAAAGTACATGTCTGCTTTTGATGTTGTCTGGAAGAATTTGAGGCTAATTTAATAGCTAGAAATGTGGGGGTTTATTGGCATTTAAGTGTTGGTTTAAAGAAATCACTAATTAATTGAGATATCGCACTATGTACTCTGTTATCCTTTTAGACGTTCCATTCGTATCAGTAGTAATGAGTATTTAGGCACAATAGTAACTAAGAACTGTCTCTCCTGTCATTTCAGCCATGGCCTTGTAATTGATTTCTTTTGGAGTTTGCATTAAACAGAAATCTACCGAGGCTTAAAAAGCCCATATAGAACACCATCGCTTCCGCACTAGGTTACTCAGAATGAAAGGATGAATCGTTATTTAATAAATAAGTGACCTTAGCAAAGCACATTTCTCAGCAGACCTTGTCTTGATATAATTCCCATGGATTATGACAATGATTACCATTTATTTATAAGGAACTACGTGTTTCTGAAACGTGTACGTAGAATTGTCGGACAGGGATAAATCAGGATGCTGAGGAATTTTTCCTGTTTAAAGAAATGCGCCATTTCATCAGTACTACTAGCTTCACATGGCCACAATACACAAGAACTCGTGATATGAAGCGAGAATGTCACGCAAAGCCATGTACGTGTCATGTGACTCCCTGGGCTGCTGTCTTCCTTATTAAAACAGCCATGTTTTAAACACCTCTACTTATCCCCCCAAATTACCATAATCCTCCCTCTGTTCAGCCCGGGCACTTTTTTTTTCCTCTGCGCTCCCGTTTGTTTATTTCTATCAGCCCTGGAGATTAGGCGGGCAGATTACCTAGTGCCAAAACACGAGACGCCATCAAAGACGGCAAGGATAATGTCACTCTCCCCCCCAAGCTCGCCCACAACCCCCCGTCTCTGTTCAACCGGCCTGGAACAATGGTGGAGCGGCACGACGATCCTGAGGGATGGACGGCGTGTAAATGCTCGAGCCGAACACGGAGTTCAGGGAATTATTCTAATTCCAGCGGTGTAGGTGCTGAGGAGTCCTGCTGAGGCCTTGCGAGCATCCATTACTGACCAGGCTTATGTTTCAATTAGGACCAGCCAATAAAAACAAAACGTCATTTTATATAATAATACCATTCAAGGTATGATGATTAAAAATCAAAGATCAAAACTATCCAAACTGACTTGTGTTTCTAATATAAAATACTGTTTACTTCCAAAACTCCAGTCTTACAATCATAAAACTAATCGATAAAACACACCACAGTTGCTGTGGATGAACAAACAGCACTTGCCTTCAATCGTACGCATTGAGGCAGGACAAAAAATATCAAATAAGTAAGGATAAAAAAGAACTAGCTAGCAATTATTATATATGAAAAATATGCCAAAATGCTGATAATACTTCTTAAAATTTTGAAAAATATTCCCAACTATTAAAATCATCATTAAAAAAAGAAATAGAATAAATAAATAAAAAGAAAAATCTGCTTTACTTCATAGGTAGACAACTTTCTAATTAATAATACTTTGGGTGCTTGGTAATATGACGTGACTCACTCTAATAAAATCAATAAATAAATCTTATATATGAACTAAATAATATTATGACATGATATTATGAAAGAATATGATTTATTTCATATACTAACTACATACTAGGAGCTCTAACCACACAAATATTTGATCTATCCTTGTATTATTTATGCCTTTTTCATTGTTTTTAATATTTTAATATTTTAACGACTCACTTTCCAGACTCGCTTAGTCCCATGAAGGGTTGCCAGGCAGCCTGGGCCTAACTGCCAGCACAGGGTGCAAGGCGGAAAGCAACCCTAGACAGGTTGCACATGCAAACACACACTCATTAACTCTAGGACACTTTAGAGATGCCGGTAGACCTTACACGTCTTTGGAATGTGGGGAAACCAATGCGTACACGAAGGAGAACATACAAAATCCACACAGGCAGTGTCCGGGATTTGAACAGTTGTCTCCGGAGTGTCAGTCCCGTCCATTATTAGCTGTTATTTGTTTTATTAATGATTAATAATAATTACTAATAATTGACACCCCCTTTTCCTTTCATGCACCCTCTGCTTTTCCACACACCATCTCTTTACTGAATTTTGGAAGAGCAAGTGAAATGCCGGCTGAAAGAGGGCCATAGTAGGTGGAAGAGTGACTTAGCCTGACAGGACACTGGTGGAATAATTACCTGACAGAACTGGTGCTGTTGTTAAGCTGCTAACCAAATCCTAGGGACGAAATGACACATGAGGGGGAGTTTATGCACAATTATGATTGACCACATCATGTGATTTAACAAGCTTAAAATGCCCAATATAATGAATATAAACCCTATAAATAACACATAACAATAGTAAACAATAGTAGGCGGTGTGTAATTTTCATGTACATGTACACACACACACTCTTTCGTGTCATTTCATTGATTATTCCAATATTATAGTTTAATCTTCCTCATTTTTAAGACTGACAAAGAGACCGCAGTGAGTTAAGTTATATACACTGATCAGCAATAAGACCACCTGCCTAATATTGTGTAGATCCCCTTTGTGATGCCAAAACTCTGACTCGTCGAGGTGTGGACCTCTACAAGATTCTTGTAGTGTCAAGGCATCAAGACTTCAGGCAGTAGATCAAATAGTTGTGGAAGTTTGTGAGGTGGAGTCTCCATGGATTAGACTTGTTTGTCCAGGACATCCCACAGATGTTTGGAGGCCAAGTCAATACCCTGAACTCCTTGACATGTCCGTCAAGCCATTCCTGCCATTAGAGATGACTGTGCCGTGAAGGGACGCACTTGGTCTGCAACAAAGTTTAAGTAGGTTTCCCAGCAGAACACTGCCCAAGACATCACACTGAGAATGTTGCTCACTTCACCTGTCAGCGTGCCAAGTCAGGAGCAGGACCACACAGCCAGAGTGGCTCTAACTCAGGGGCCTCCAGAAAGGTAGAACTTGTATACTCCCCTTGTCTTTCAGGCACCAGACCCTTGACCAGTCCTGCTCCAAAACCTTGATCTATCAGCAACCAGGCTCTTTTAAGTCCTTCCCCAGCCCCTATCTTTGGTCTCTTAGGTCTCAAGGTCTCCTGGTCCCTACTCTTTTACCAGTCCCCATAAAACGTCGAAACCCCTCGCCAACGCAGCTGAAAAACGCACCTTGTAAGACAATGTTTGGAAGGTAGCTTGAGGTGCTGAACCAACCAGGTGAGGTTTTGATTCTTATTAACCAAATGTATCAGAAGCATGTTTGTATTTTTGTATTTGACTCTTTCGTGTGTTTTAGGACTTAAGCAGGTCCATTAAGGAATACCAAATTCCCTTAGTCACTCATCAAGACTGGAAAGTTTTAAAAATTTGTGCTGTCCATTTATAAACCATGCAATAACTATGAAGATGCCTGAAAAGACCCAGATTCACTGTTTTAAATTTCCATGGCTGGAGATTTGCTCTAAACAGATACAAACAGGAGTAGAGAGAATATGAATATGTCTTTATAGGTTAACAGCACGTCGGCTTCCTGTCTTTGTTTCATTTAGTAATCTCTATCCCATCCAGAGCTTCTTAGAGCTGAACACTTGGAAAAACAAAGCCTGAAAATAATAAAATAAAAATCACAATGCCACCACAGCTTATCTGAGAGACGAGAGAGGGGCATGAATCCTCACATTTTGCTTCCTCAGACCCGCTGTAATGTACTTCCTCGGAAGATCTTCCTCTATAACTTTGCTCCGGGATAATCCTACAGAACATGTGAGGCTCATTTCAGCTGATCAGAACCAGAAGATTCTCTCCGCAAACACAAAGCGCATGCTAACAAACACCGCTCTGTGTGTCGTCATTGATAAGGAAAAGACGCTGGTCAATATACATCATCTAGCCCCAAGGATTACGTGCTTATCTCAAATGATATTCAGTAAAGGATGACCAGAGAGTGTGTTTCCAACCTGGACATCGTCCACTGAAAAGTAGCAGAAACGCCTTATTGGAATTAAGATCAGTGTCCAGATTAGAGAGAGAAACAGAGTGTGAGTCGTAGCTAAGCTTCTCCAGTGGTATACTGGACCAGACCAGACGTTTGGCCTGCTTTACCTTCGATCCAACATGGGTTCAATATACTGTTGGAAGAACATGCAGGCCATGTGGAGTTTGAGCTTCGTGAATGGCTATGAAAATGCAACATGCCTTAATATTCACTCTTAGCTAGGATGTTCCTCAGGGGTGTGTAATCCCTCCCCCAAAACAGTGAGGAGGGTTAGAGAGACAAAAATCTACCCATGGATCAGGGATGCAGCATTTTGGAGTCACCAGCAAAAGCCGAACGAAAAACCAAACCGAATCAGAATTACAAGCCAAGATGCAGCAAAGGTTTATTGAGTTCAGCCCTAATTAACAGCACACATCAGCTGTAAAAGAGCTTAGGCAATTAGCACATTGATATGTGACATTTCAAAGCAACACGAGGCAACGAACAGAGGCTAAATAGTAACCGTCTGGACTGCAGCTGCAACAGTCATAACAAATGGAAAGTTAGAGCTTGTGTCAATCGTAAACAAACAGCATCAGCAAATAGGAGCAGTGGAACAAGCAGGAAGTCAGTGACAGGGCTACATGGACACTTTACAAATGGGTCCTGCACAAAACTAACCACAGACATGAAGGAAAACCAGGAGGGATGTTGCTCAAAAGACGGAAATCTGCAAACTATGCTGGAAATCGGTTGATAGACAGCTCGACAGCTGACTTATTTCACCATCTACAAACTAACCACTGTTCAGAATTATGGCAAACTTTGTGAGTCAGCTGTCCACGACAGGTTTAAACTAGTCAAGGTACCAGCACAAAAACACACTCAGCAAACCATAACAGAATCATTCTCCAAAAACAGTGCCTTACAGCTAGAAAATCAACAGATGGCAAGACATAACAAAGGCTGAATACTTTTTGAATACGTTAGGCTCACTGCCAAATGCTTGTACACGGCCAAAGAATCGTCTAATTATGGTTATCGGCAAAATCCTAGAAAAAAATTTTTTTTTTTTTCAGCTGTCACACACTGCTAATCACAGATATAAGCTGGTGTAAAGCACACAACACCTGGACCCCCGAGTAATAGAAAACATACTAGCCTAAATAACTTTCATCATCTGTATGTAATTATGTTTGGGGAAGGAAACTGTAAACCTCCTAAGATCTGAGCTTCTCTTTGGGGAGAAAGTTGTGTTTTGTCCATAGGAAGTCCGTCACACCTACTGTCCTGTGTGAAATGAATGAATGAATGCGAATGACGACACAAGTGTTCACACATGGAATAATACGTAGTCTTGGTCAAAGCCAAAGCAAATTTGCTGTAACGTAACTGTATTATACTATACGTCAATGATTCTTGGTTTGTTTAATTATGTTTCTACATATGCAGAGCTTCCGTATTAAACAAAGCAAGGTTCTCCGTACAGGATCCTCCGGCACAGAGTGATTGTGAGGAACTAAGGACTAAGGAAAATGGGCGTGTAAGGACACACACTCATACAGAGTGTGGCCGCCTCTGTAATTGGCTAATGTATGCAGGAGCCGGTCCATGCTGGATTGGTATCAAAAAGCAATCAACGCTCCATCTCTGATGAGGGAGGCACCAGCGGAGATGAAGAGCAGACCCTCCGAAACGCAGCACAATCACAAGACATTATTCTCCCTGCCCCGACCCCCCTCCCCTCTCCCCAAAAAAAAGCGCAGAGGGAAAAGAGAAAAGGGCCAGAATGAAGGAGATGAGGTTCATCATTTACTGATTGGGCGAGACCCATTTGTCCACTCAAGCATACAGGAGCTAGGAGCCAGCGCTGACTTTCAAATACATGCACACAGCAGGAGCTCAGCGTATGAGGCACGTGCTGCGAAACCAAGCTTAGCATGATGGGAAAAAAAAAACATCATTATTCTCACAACACCCACTGCATCTGCATACAAATAAATACAATCCATAAGGGTGAGCATCTCTGTGGAACCAGGACAGTTACTATGTTTAATAAACAAACTACAGAGCACGGTGTTAACTTTATTAAGCACCGGCGTTCTAAATGTAAGTTTAGGCGCTACACATTTAGTTCATGGCATGTCTTTACATAAATATTTAATATTTAGCTGCTGTACATTTGATTAAAGTTGATTTATTTAAATGGTCAGTTATTGTTTTCATTACGTAAATGTTTTTTTTTTTTTAATAAAAAAATACCTATGATAGAAATACATAACAGTATGGTGATATCAGTCTGCTCTCTTTAATTCAGAAATAATAATAATAATAATAATAATAATAATAATAATAATAATAATAATAATAATTATTATTATTATTATTATTATTATTATTATTTTAGAATTATATGACTGTTTTTTTATTTATTTTTAAATGTATTATAAATTTATAAATTTATATATATTTATGTATCATATTTTTAATAAACAAGCACCAATGATATTTTTCACACAATTTGTAGCTTTTTGTTTATTATAATTATTTCTTACTATACATTATTGTTCTTTTAGTGTTTATAATATTATAATAAACAACAGTAGAGTAATATTATTATTATTATTATTATTATTATTATTATTATTATTATTATTACATTAGAATTCTATGACTATTTTATGAATGTATATATTTATGTATAATATTTTTAATAAACAAGCAGCAATTATATATTTATTCACCCAAATTGTAGCTTTTTGTTTATTATAACTATTTCTTACTATATATTATTGTTCTTTTAGTGTTTAGAATATTATAATAAACAACCCTAGAGTAATAATAATGATAATAATAATGATAATAATAATAATAATAATAATGACAAGTATTATCATTATTATTATTATTATTATTATTATTATTATCATTATCATGATTATTATTATTATTATTATTATTATTATTATTATTATCATTATTATTATTATTATTATTATTATTATCATTATTATTATCATTATTATTATTATTATTATTGTTATAATCATTATTATTATTATTATTATCATTATTATTATTATTATTATTATTATTATTGTTGTTATTATTGTTATTATTATCATCAATTTTATTATAATATCTATTACTGTTATTATTGTTGTTACTTACTGCAATAAATAACAACAATTATAATAGTAATAATAACAATATTATTAGTAGTAGTATTTATTTATTTATTTTTATTTATTTATTTATTTATTTATTCATTCATTTATTTATTTATTTGAGGTTTTTTTTGTTTTTTTATTAATTAATAGCATTATTTCTTTTGCCCTGTGATGGACAGGTGTACACTAACACCTTCACTTTGTGTATTTTTTTGGTGATGGATCTAGAGCCCTTGTGACCCTACCCAGGGCTAAAAAACAACCTTTTTTCTATTTAAATGATGTGATTTTTATTTATTTCCTTAGTACAAAAAAGAATGCAGTTGGCTGCTATACATAAAAAAACAGTTTGAGTGCTGGAAAGTTATGCCTGTACAAAAGTTTTGGCACCTTTCAGATGATCCCTCATTTTCTGAGGTCCCTGTCTCTTAGAGCAGGAGGATTTCACAGATGGCTGCAGTGAGACTTTAGTTTTCTGAGAGAAGAGAGCAGAGCGGGCGTCTGATTTCACACTGGTGTGTGTAAGCGTCTGCACACTTGTGTGTGTGTGTGTGTGTGTGTGTGTGTGTTTCTTTTCTGCAAAAGCAGGTTACTTCTAATCCACTCACTGTGGAAAAAGCCTGGAGCTCTGCTTCTGCCTTCTTCACCCAGTTAAAGATGGTGTGCTAGCGGTCGGGACTGCTGGATCCACAAAGAGCTTGCTTAGATCAGAGTGCGGCTGTACACACAGGCGGTCGCATGCTAGTGAAGCTAGTTTTGATTGCAAACGTCGGCAAAACACACGGTGAAAAATCTGCTGTGACTTCACAGATCATTCAGTACATAAAGCATACGCCTTTTTTTACTTAAACAAGACCGCAGCTCTGAGCTACAAGGACGTCGATCGTTACATAAGTCAGTTGTTGAAGCTACGTTACTATTTCAGTTGCAAGGTACTGTAGCAGTGCTTAGCACCAAGAAGATGGGTTCGATCCTAGCCAACAAAGATCTTGAGATATCGTTTACCAAGGTTTTTACAGCCTCACAGTTTGGACGAAGAAATATCACCAAAAAAGCTGATTGAAAAAAAATCTCACATTGCAGCCCACGTCTAAAAAATCAGTCCAAAAGTCTGTCCAAAAGTGTGGCGGAAAATGAAAAGCGCCATTCTCTCAGTCACGCCATATCTGAACAGAAGTCTCGAAAGTGTCTTTGAACTTCAGAACAAGGAAGGAGAGACGTAATCTCAGAAATGGCAGGAGCCACATAAATATGGAGGAAATCTGAAAATGAATTGTCACAAAAGAAAAAAGGGAGCGATAAGCGCGAGAATGAGCTGGCCTGATGATAAAGCACGGCTTTAAAAAAAAAACAACAACGAAAAAAACAAAGCTGGATGTTCATATCCAAACAAAGCTGCAATCACAGGAGAAAACGTCGAGATGATCCAGAAAGAGTCAATAATTGCCGGTCTGTTCGTTACAATTGCAGGAATCCTCGTTGACCTGCGCAAACACGAGAGGGAGGGACACCTGAAAGCACTTTTGAACGGCGCTCTATCAAACCTCCCGTGCAAGACTCGCTCGTGCTTTGATTAACTCTCTGAAGCAACCTTTTTTTTCGAAACCACGCTTTAATGATAAAGTCCAATTCACAACGCACGTCGGAGAGAACAGTGGTGGATATTGTCACGCTCGGAGATAATGGCGCCTTCTGAATAGATTGATTCGAAGGTGCTGAAAACCTTGTGATGCGTCCATTTAAGACGTCCCACTCTCAGAAAAGAGACTTTTGAGCTGCTGCATTGCGATAATTTGCCTCTTTTTCTCGTATCTCGGGGGCCGACGGATCAAGGCAGAGGATGAGAAGAAAGTTACGCACGCCTGTAAAAGTATACGTGTTTGCACTATGCACTCACAGAACTCAAGGATTATAAACAATAGACATTCATATTGCGAACAAAATGCTCTTTCCGCCCACGATGCGAGCTATTCTAATTTACCATTTCATGTACAGTCGGTAATTGATGGACTTTAGCCAGGAGTCCCTAATTGCAATTGCGTTTTCCGCCAGCAAAGTGGAAAATTACTTTTTTGAATATGTTGTCTCATTTCATTCATAATGTTACATCTAAACTAAGGAACAACAGTATACAAATTTCCATTAGGGGGCACCACAGAGCGCCACCTGCATAGTAGAACCTGGCACAGGTTTTTATGCAGGATGCCCTTCCTGTCAAAAACCATCGCCCCATCTGGGTTTACAAGTGCACCTGGGCTTCTTTCGTAAACACATCTCTAGCAGCTGGCCCCGCCCACTGAGCCACTGAGGCTGCTATTTTTAAGCAACAGAACAACGAGAGGGGGCGTGTTATCACGAATCAAACATCAGGGCTGAGATTTGGTCGCAATGCACAGGCTGAAGGCGGGTGCCGTTAGATAATCACTGCCATGACGTTGTTAACCATAACACACAACTTCAAGGGTTCTATGTTTTAAACAACAGTTTTTACAACATATAAAGAAACAATATAAAAATATAAATGAATACATTCATAGTGAATATATCAGAGGTACAAACCCTGGCCCCGTCTCGTGACGCTAGACGGGCGTCATCAACATCACCATTGCGGCGCGATCTCGCATGCTCATTTTAGCATGGCACTGCACAATCAGCGACACCTGCTGGCTCATGTATTTAAGAGCACGCTCTAGTTCAGTCAGGCTGTTCGCATCTTCTATACATACACAGATCTGAGACCTCAAGCGAGTCCCCCGCTTTCCCCCTCACACGCACTACAGCCAGTTTGGCTTTAAGTCACCCTCCTCAGCGCTACTTCCGCGATCGCGCGGGTGGTGAGGTGGGGTGACTTTCGTAGGACGCTAGGGCTGCTGTTCAGTCATCGTCATTGTATTTTTGACGTACACTTATACTCACTTACAGCATTTAGCAGACGCCCTTATCCAAAGCGACTTACAGTTGATACAGTCTTACAATCCAAGTAAGTGTGGGTTCACGGGTCTTATGCTCAAGGACCCAACAGTGGCAGTTCAGTTTGTGTGGCCCTTCTGGTCCGATTAGTCCAGTACCTTACACGCTAAAAGCCTTGCTCAAGGACCCACAGTGGCAGCAGTTTGGTAGAGGTGGGATTTGAAACCCTCGACCTTCTGGTCCATAGTCCAGTACCTTAACCGCTAGGCTACCACCATAGTATCCCTGTCACTTTTTGTTTTAGTCTTTTTTTGTTCGCAGGCAGACCATGATTTCGATTCACCTTCACTAGCCTCCGTTTGGGTTACACTATGCACTATGCGCTCATGGCGTTTCCTTTTGTGTTATTTGTTTCCCTTTTGTCTTTACAGTGGTTGAGTGGTGCGCTCGGTTTACACAGCCATAAATGACGCTGGCACCCAGGGGTTCGATCCTCAGACTGATTTTTGTTTTTTGTTTTATTTATTTCTAATTGGTTCACCATTTCCGAACCTGGCGAACTGTAACAGGATATGGCTTTACTACGGACAGAAAAACTTCCGCCCACAAGTGGGTCCCTAAACAAAATGAGTCGCTGCTATGCAATGGTACCAATATCTCTACCATGCCCTAGCGAGGAGTATGCTATAAGTTGTTTGTATTCGCACTACCAAAGTAGCGTTAATTTGAATGCAAAGTGCAACACAAGCTCGAATGAAAGGAAAAAAGAACTACAACTAAAATTCATTAAGGAATAAAACAACAGAATTGAGTGTGAAAAAATTTTGGTGTGAAAAAGCCGTGCTGTTCACACCAAACTCCTCTAGCTCTTCTCATCCATCCAGATGTTGGAACTAACTGTTGTACACAAAATAGTACGTAAGAAACACTAATAATATTATAGTGTATAATTTCACTAGTTCTCACAACGGGCTGCAGTTATAATTAGAAGTTAAAAAGGGCAATACTAGAGAAACAAGTTCAATATCTAAACAAAAGAACCAAAGAACAAACCGGATCTAACACGGATAGAAAAAACGAAGCAGAAGGTCCAGATGCACAACGAAACATCACAGCAAACACCATACAGGCGTACAGGATGCTATTCAACAGAGGGCATCAGAGCTACATAAAGTCATTGACACCCAGCGTACCCAGTCCATCTATGTTTTGGGAAGGTGGGAGAAAATCCGAAATGAAAGACATCAAAATAACATTAAATATTATCGCTCTAACCTCCACCCTGGCAAATCCAGCTTCCTGAAAGCAGACAGAGAAAAAACGAGACGGGAAGATAGAACGTCTGTGACCTTCGTGTCCTTCTTATTTGCTTAGTTTTCCTCTCCCCTTTAATCTGAGCATCTCATGATCCCCGACCAACTGTCAAACGCGAGACGTGACGGAGGTGGAACTGAGCATCAAATCAGTAGGGCTTTGCGTTTTTTATCGCCGAGCTTTTTCAGCTCTTTCCTCTTATCACCTGACCCCAGTTGTTCTGCTCTTCCTGGAGCTTAAGTAGAGAACTCGCATCAAAAGCGTACACACAAAACAAGAACGTTATGGCGTTTTCGTTGCGTTCTGCTTTACACACTGTAAAGACAGATCCATAAATCATTCGGACTGCGCTTATTATTCTTAGGTTAGCAGCACGCCAGGCGCCAGCGCGCTTAAATGAATGCCTGCTTATAAATCTCCGAAAGATAACGAATCATCCCTCTGTTTGTCACGGAGAACGCTTCTACACATCAGTGCTACGTTTTGGAGTTCGTCCCTGACAATAAAGCGTTGATCTGTTTACGTGGCTTTGTCACTTGTAATCTTGCGGTACTGCTCTCAAAATGCTGTCTACCCTTCCAGAAAAAGCTATGCACAAATCGAGATCGAGAGGCTTGCTCCATAATCCTCTGAAGCGCTAATGATGATGTATGCAGAGAAATGTCCCAACTACTACCCGCTATTACACCTCCCGGCAAGCAACACACTCATCCTTAGTGTTTTGACACAAATTTGAGCATAATGTCACAGTTTCAAAAAAGCTGCCTTGCTAAGACATCAACACTTCGTCATGGGGGGTTTAATAACTCACAAGCTCTGAACTCAGACATATGATTATCAAACGTGTTTTTGCAGTACAAATATTCTTAGGGTCAAAACTTCACCCAGACAGACAAGTTTTAAAAAAATATGCTACACTACATTTCCCCCCAGAATTCCATTTTCCACAATAGACACAAAAACTCTATCACTGCCATGTAAGGAAACTATACATTTACGTCATTTAGCAGATGTTCTTAACAAAGCAGATTACAAACTGAATGTGCTTCAGACTCCGTTTGGTCACCCCAAATTTTCTTAGAAGCATCTTATGCTGTTAATCAACTGACTAAAAAAACATCCCTCATTAGTTACCAGAACCTATGAAGAATACACACTTTACAACAAAGGGACATTTCATGGTATGTTTTGAGACACTACATTACCCAGACTTGCCTCGTACTGGACTCTTTTTTTTAGTAAGCCATCAAAGCATTTCCAAAAAAGTAGTGCCATCATCGTGAAAAGCTGACTAGCGAAACAAAAAACTGTAGATGACCTGAGGCGTCTTCAAAACCAGAAGGTTTTGAAACACAAGATTAAGAAGCATTTCTGTAAGTATTTTCTGTAATTACTTTAGCAGTCGGACAGAAACATTTGCGGCAATGTTGGAAAACTAAACTTACAACCTAGCTAGCATGATCGCTAGCGGAAGTCTAGTGCATGTTATTTCCAGATTGCACACGTGTCCTGTATATTAATAGCCCATGCTATGTTGTTGGTAATATCATCTAGAAAGCACTGATTAAATCCTTGTTTTTTGTTTGCTTTCTGAATGGGTAGCACCTACACAACCTTTAAACTTCAGGCTAACTCCATTTGATTAGAAAACAAAACAAAGCAGAGAAACTTTGCAAGCTACCCATTGTCAAACAATCGCTAGAAACTAGCCACTAGCAAACAATCTAGGAGTGAGGAGGTAGAGGAATTAGCCGTACTTTATGTATCTTGTTGTGCCATACTGTTCAGAAATTTCGGGTCATGTTGCAGTTCAAATGTGACTTGAGTAAGTAAAAACAAGTAAAAAGAACTTTTTGTTGCATTATTACAGTAATTATGGGAATGAATGGGGAAAAATTATTTAAATAAAATAGATGCTGCTCTCTAAGCACACAACACCCTTGCCTTTCGGGGATGAGTAACGAAATGAAATGACCTGTGGTGTGTGTGGTGTGTGTGTGTGTGTGTGTGTGTGTGTGTGTGTGTGATGAGTGAGAGATTGAGTTGCCGTTTGTTGTGCATACCACGTGTTTAGAGAGAAGTCTAAAGCCACACGCCAACCAGCCTGTGCCCCAATTATCTATATTCATTACATTACATGCTAAGATCCTAGCTGATAAAAATGCAATAGAATAAACACACACACACACACAGCACTCCACACACGCCACACACCCACACGCACACACACACCACACACACCCTCATCGCTTCGTGAACGCGAGCATCATGGGCTAACCAAACATGCTTAATTGAGTCGTATCCTGCAGAGTCTAGTCAAGGTGAAAGGGAATGCGCCGAGTAAAGTAATGATTGAATCGGAAGATGTGCGCGCACGTGTGTGTGTGTGGTGTGTGTGTGTGTGTGTGTGTGTGTGTGTGTGGGTGTACTCATCCCCGTTTGGCTGGCGGCCAAACTCAACAATGTTAAACGAGGCGAGTGTTTCCTGAGGCAAGAGGAACAGTGGGGGCAGGAACGGAAGTACTACTAAGGAAGAAGAACAGCTCTAAGGAAGAACATGGTTGTTGAAGAAAGGGTAAACATAGAGACTGATCACATGGACGGGATTTGGGTCGCAACATTTCCCATATGAAGGGCGTCTTTACTTTGATCAACCGTATTGGGTAAGGGTTAAAGAGTTTTGGGTCCTGGTCCAAACAGTGGTAGCTTGGCAGAGCCAGGATTTGAGGGTCACACACCATCCTTCGCATCGAGGGACTGTGGTAGTCTAGCGGTTTCATGCACTGATTAAAAACCAAAAGGTCTTGGGTTCAGAACCCCACCCCACCTCTGCCAAAACACTGCCACCGTTGGGGTCCTTGGTTGGATTTGTGAAGTTGTATCAGTTGTGAGCTGCTCTGGATAAGGGCCACTGAAACACCAAACCCCAGTATTGTTTGGAATGTGGTACCCTTTTGTAGGTCTTCTTTTGCTGTTCATTTTACAAAAAAAACCCCCCTGTGGGCTTTGTGAAACTGTTTCCAAATGCTATTGGACATACAGCATTTTGCCGATGCCGGTAATGTGTGGGGGCACCCCGGTCTGCCCCCCCCCGTCCTGCCCCAGCTCCCCTCACCAACGAGTGCTGGAGAGGCCTTCCCTGGTGGAACTTTCGGAACTCGGAGGTAATTGCTTCGTCTGGGAAAAAATGTTCGCATTGCTGGCAACCAAAGTTTTCGAGGTTGCCAAAAAGGGAGGCCGCCCCTGGTGGAACTCGGAGTAATATATTTGATCCTTTCGGCAGAGACAGAGACCCATCCCGGAAGCTGTACGGAGTGCCACCCAAAGTTTTGCCAAAACCCCCTCCGACTTGTTATTCTAGTGCCAGAAGCCACGTACACTGGACTCAAAGCGAAATGTCCGATGCATAACTGGAACAAAAACCAAGAGCGAGCCAGGACAGTCTCAGCATTGTGAACCGAAGGCTAATCGTACCAAACGAGCCCACCACTTGCCGTTTTGGCTCACTGGCACCAGCATTCGAATGCCGTTGACTGGGCAGGGGACACACACACACGCGACCACACTTCATTTGGCTCACGGCAATAGCCCAGCGGCGGCATGGAGATGCGACGTAAGTCACTTGCCGTGGCCCCTCGATCTACTTCTTCATGTTATGCTTGTCAAGGAAAGGGGGTGCGCCCAGATTGTCGGATGGCCCTGGCGCGTATCCTGTAGCATACAACTAGAATCTGTCATCACCGGGTGTGTGTCACTCAATCCCAACGTAAGCACAGCTGGCCACAGCTTCACTAGAGGACCCGTCACATTCCGCGGAGTAAAACCTCAGGTGTGTCATACATATATCTGTTATACCTCTTCCTCCGATAGGTGAGCGGCTCGTGTGTGCGCTAATGGCTCTATCATAAGGAGGCGCGCACGGGCAGAGCTTTTCACGCCGGCGCGGTGTCGTATTTAAATCCGCGACAGTGTTATTATGTGTGTGACGCGTGCGTTTAGTGTCTATCCTTGCCGTGCTCTGGAGCGTTGCATCCTGCGGACCAAGGACCGGCAGGCTCTTCGCTCGAGAGAGAAGTCAATGGATGGGGGCAGGGCGGACGACTCACGGCCGCGCGAGTTGGTGTGCAGGGTGCCACAGAGCGCCTAAGAGCTCGTGGAAAAGAGACACGGTACAGGAGAATGCTGCTAAATGCGGTACAGGTACAACAATAGACATCTGTCATCAGGCTTTGTCGTCACATCCCAACGTAGCCCGCCGCTGCACAGCTCAACTAGACCCGTCACATTCTCAGAGGTCATCTACGCCGATAATCGGAGCTTTGTTCGGGTTTTCAAAGGACGTACTTGAGCAGGAGCTTCACTCCGGGCTCGGTGTCGATATTTAAATCTCGCTCGTGATTAAAAGCGCGGCTTTTAAAACAACATCGGCGGGAAACGAGAGCCGGGCACAAAGCCGGGCGATCGATGATCTCGGCGTGTAAGCTAGATTCCTGAGCAGTTTTAGCACAAGATCCGATAAACTTCCCCCTCGACCCGAGAGATGAAGTTGCCATGGCGATCTCAGGAGTTCACTCTCTTTATTGATATTATGCTGATGTTACAAGGCGCCCGACCAGATCAGACACGCCGATAGCGCTGATTAATTAATACCGTAATCGATCTGCGCCGGCGCGCCGCAAGGCTGTTAACCGGGAGCCTGAAAGTCAATTGGTGCCAGAGGCTCCGTAGCAGACGTGGAAATGCAGATTCCTCAGACGGGCTTCGGCTGTTTGATCTCGTCGGCGCTTTCATGGGGATGGAGACGCCGGGAACAACGGCTGAATTATTTAGGGGCTTGCAAGAAAAAAAATTGCCGGCTGATCATCGGGTAAGGTGCCAAAATTTTTGAAATGTATGCATTATAATGGGAGAAATAAGCCATATTCGGGTATTAGCTGCGCATATTACCTGCCATGGACTGGTGCCTTCGGTCAGGGTGTCCGAAATTGTTCCCTAATTACTATTCCTTACCATATATTGCACGTTACTGCGTCCACTGTAACGGCGCACTTTGACAACATGCCAGGCACAAAAGATACCAGCTTGTAAATGCCGTTTCTAATAAAAGGATCTAATAAAATGGAGGCTTTTTTAGTAAAACTGTGTCAACCTGGTAATCACCACTGTGTTTATGTGTTCAGTGATTTTTATAAAGCAATACGTGCATATTGTTGGAGCTTATGTTGTACACTCGTATTGCTGTGTAGCCCTTTTTCGAGGAAAATAATCCGGGCAAAATTGCACAATGAACGCAATTCATTATTTTACTAGCTTGACCGCATTATTGTTATTATTTCACGCATTTTATACTCAAATGGTCCTTAAAGCCTGTAGCATGATCAGATGATCTAATATCAGTCAGGAATGGGACGGAGCAATACTTAGAACCTTTTATCCCTATTATATCAATGTGATTAGATCAATTGTGGTATTGCCTTTACATTTACAGCATTTAGCAGGAACGCCCTTATCCAGAGCGACTAAACAATTTGGTATCAGTCTTACAATCCAAGCAATTGTGGGTTAAGGGTCCTTGCTCCAGGACCCAACAGTGGCAGCTTGGCAGAGATGGGATTTGAACCCTCGACCTTCTGATCCATAATCCAGTACCTTAACCACTAGGCTACCACAGTCCCTTTGAAGCAGTATGCTTCAAACCACGCATCATACGTTTCGATGTATAAAACGCAAAAACCTTTGCACTGAAATATTGTTGCACGGGCATAACGATGGCACAAATAAAGCCTCAGAGCGTGGTGGTGTTGGGACTATGAATAGAGCAGAGGGTATTGTGCAAACATGGTGACTCACAGGAATCTTTACAGCTGAATTCAGGAAAAAGGAAGATAAAATGGAAACTATGGCCGGAAGTGACCTCTGCCACCTTTTGAAACCAGCACACCCCCCTGCCCCATCAACCTCTGTTTTCCAGAACACAGACGACGCGAAAGAAACGCTCGCTACACACATTCCGACCTGCTTCCAAAACACAGTGCACATAGTATCGCGACGAAGAAATAAGGCCGGTTCTGGACGTGCCGTCACTGCAGAGCAGGCGAGCGGGCGATAATAATAACAATAAAAACAAATAATCTCAAATGAATAGGCGACGAGATAAAAAAATGACAAATTGTCTTGATATCGCAGGCCGTGCATTTGCATGCCGCATTTGCATATCTCATTTGCATAGCATAATATGGCGGACTAGGAGGGAGACGGCACTCCTCGAGCTCAGACCGGGAGAAAACCGGCCGGCAGCACATGCCAGTGGAGAAGCTGGCACTTTCTAGAAGGAAGATTCTTGGAAAGTGGCACTTGAAAAACATGCGAAGATGTTAGCAATAGATCTAAATCTCATGTACCACAATGGAATCCAATACAACTACACAACTCTTAAGCAATATTTATCCACTACATGCATAACCTTATCAAATCTTCTCAGGCTTCATGATGTGCACCTCAAATTTGCAGTTTGGCTCTGGATCCAGGTTTGATTGAACCAAGTTCAAGTTCTGATCTTTGTCACTTAAGTATGGTGGATCCATTTGGTTCAAGTGCCAAATGTAAATGTCCCTGCTTCACTGGTTGAACTTAAGTCACATTCACAAGGAATGGGACCTTTGGGACACCTACCGTCCACGTTAGCTGGTGACTATAAACGTTCTTCATTATTATATGGTGCTGATTTTGATGTTACACAGCAGTCATGGAAACACAACAAAACTGTTTGACTAGCTTATAAGGAAGCACCCCAAACAGTACACTGAATGTCAGATAGCACTAATGCTGTAACATTTCCTCTGGTCAACAAAATGATACCTAAAAAAACACTTAAAAACTTTACTACTACTATATTACTACTTGTTCCCAAAACAAATTCTAACATTGCAGAAAAGTATTGTGTGAGTGGCCATCATTTTTCGGCCACTACTAGTGATTTATGGTCCAACTGATCCTCAGAACCATTCTGTTTTTTAATTATTATTATGAGATTATTCATGGACGCTGAACACAGAGGTGATATTCATTGTGACACTGTCTACATTTTGTTGGGAAGTGAAGCTGATTAATTATTATTATTATTATTATTATTATTATTATGCTATATTTTTATTTGTAGAGAAATTAGTTTAGTATATGTGTACAGTGTGCAAACTAATATTAAAAACCATGCTGCAAAAGAATAGTCCTAAATATTGTGGCTCGTGATCCGGCCTAAAAATAGACCATGTTTTTGCCAGCTCATATTAACAGTAAGTTCACTGATGTCTAGATACTTCTGGTCTTATATTGTAGGAATATCACACACACACACACACACACACACTTCTGGGCCTGTACAGTAATCCATAGACTACAATAAGCACATGCACGTCCATAAATAAGCACCCCCTTCCACGCGTGCTGACATGTTGGCAGCTAAGGCAGCAGCACTCTGCCGTGTCGTACCATTATGAGTTGTGTGTGATAAATACCATGCCGAGATCTGAGTGTGAGCTGACAGGCCGCGACGTGACATCATCAGTGAGTGCGTTACAGCGCAAGTTATGAAGTCACAGTGGCAGAGCGATTACATTGGAATATATGAGTTTACCTACATCATACAGTTTTGATTTTCGAATACAGATTGACGTACTGCAGTTAGTATGAATTGTATCTGTCCGTTCCTGCTGCTGTTCTGTGACCTCAGTAGCTATATAATGATATCGCGTTGTGTTATATAATTATGGAAACCCACCGGTGTTCATGTGTTTATAAGTGTATATCTATATGAATATGTATATCCATGCATATTCATAAACAGATGGCACTTTAGAGAGAGAAAGAGAGAGAGAGAGAGAGAAACACAGCACTGGCATCAGCAATACTTTTGCAGCGTTCCGTCATAAATTTGAGTGCCAATTCGCAATTGACTGGCACACTGGCACGTTGTGGTGATAAAAGCTTCACCAGAGGCCAGCAGCATCACTGCATCAGCTCCCAGACACACATCGCCAAACACGCTAGCTCCGTACCTCCCTATATAAAACCTACACAAATGCATACAGTTAGAGTGCTGAGTAGCTGACCTAATAATAATCCCGATTAAGTAAACAACCGATATACATTTTACGTGTCACAAAATCCGCATAACACAACCCCTGCGTTTGCTTTATGTACAGTACAGGATTCAGTGGAGTGACGCAAACACGTAAACAACAGGACACACAGAGTTAGCCTCATTTGCATTTGCATTTCTCACTAAGAAAATCCAGAAACTGCATAAAAGTTCTACATCAGGTTTTTGAGAAGCTGAGGAGCTCCCTAACAGGACAGAGAGTCAACTCCAGACTTCTTCTTTATGGCCACGTGATAGGATCAAGTACACAGCTACATTAGCATTTAGCCCATCTGATTGAGTTTTAGCTAGCATGACGAGGCTTGCTTGAACTGATTTGCCTGATGTGTTAATCACCTCAGTGCTTGTGTACACTTAATAATGCTTAAGAATCTAAAGTATGCATTCATTTTTTAAATATATTGATCAGAACACACTTTATTAGCTCCGTAGCCCTGACTAGCTAGAGACACTGCCTTCTCAGAAGTTGTTCACACTTTAAATAGCAAATTCTCATATTAAAAGATTGTTAATCACCCACCTCAATGCTTTTATACACTTAGCATTCATTATTTTTATATATTGATCAGAACACACTTTATTAGCTCTGTACCTCTTACTAGCCAGAGGCACTGCTTTCCCAGAGCTTGTTCACACTTTAAATAGCATTACAATATTGTTCATCACCAACCTTAGTGCTTACATACACTTAATAATGTTTAATAATCTAAGTATGCATTCATTAATTTTATATATTGATCAGAAAACACTTTTTTAGCTTTGTAGCCCTGACTAGCTACAGGCACTGCCTTCTCAGATGTTGTTCACACTTTAAATAGCATTAAAATATTGCTAATCTTCCACCTCAGTGCTTGTACATACTTAGTAATGTTTAATAATTAAAAGCATGTATTCGTTTTATATATTATTTTTTTATATATTGATCAGAACACACTTTATTGTAGCCGTGTAGCACTCTAGCCATGATTAGCTAGAGGCACTGCTTTCTCAGAGGTTGTTCACACTTTAAATAGCATTAAAATATTTCTAATCTTCCACCTCAGCGCTTGTACATACTTAGTAATGTACATACTTAATAATGTACATACTTAGTAATCTAAAGTATGCATTCATTATTTTATATATTAATCAGAACACACATTTTTGTAGCCTTGTAGCACTGTAGCCCTGACTAGCTTGAGATACTGCCTTCTCAGAAGTTGTTCTCACTTTAAATAGCAAACTCACACATTAAAATATTGTTAATCACCCACCTTAGTGCTTTTATATACTTATTAGTGTTTAATAATCTAAAGTAAGCATTAAATATTTGTATATATTGATCAGAACACACTTTATTAGCCCTATAGCCCTGGCTAGCTAGAGTCACTGCTTTCTCTGTGCTTGTTCACACTTTAAATAGCATTAAAACGCTGTTAATGTAAAATATAATGTTTAATAATCTAAAGTATGCATTCCATATTACTTAACTATTCTTAATTATTGACAAGAGCTTACTTTATTAGTTCTGTATAGCCCTGACTAGCAAAAGGCACTGCTTTCTCAGAGCTTGTTCACACTTTAAATGGCCTTAAAATATTATTTAATGCTGCATTTAGGGTTAAGGTTAAACATTTGTTTGTTATTGTAAATGTTATTCAAAGTCCAGTGTTAGTGCTGTAGCTCTACCAGTCGTTGCTCATCCTGGCTTTGGAGTAAATAATGAAAGGAAAACTGTCAAATATTGTGACGTTACTTTTAAATAAATGATATATTGCCACGTGTTTTCTTTGTATCAAATGTCATATTCTCCTTGTAAACAGTGTAAATAACCATTAGCTCGATCATCTGAGCCTAATGGATTACAAAAACAATTGCTATATATAATAATTGTCCCAGCCTGTACCTGAGAGTCCAAAAGCTGGTATAGTCGGGAAAAAAAACAACACGTGAAGAAAAAAAAACACAATTTATCATGGTATTATCGTAAAATCCAGGCAAGCTAATCAAGGCGCGCTGAGTGACTATTTTTTGCCTTATCATCCAAAGTGGTGGAAACGGAGAGGGCTGAATTATCAGGCGGCTGCAGATTGCCAGCGCGGAATTTTAATGCTAATAATCGGGGGCCCTCTGATGGTATATCTGGCAGACCTTATCTTTCCCATTATCGCTCGCTATCGGGCCGGCCATCGGAGCAAATTAATGGCGCTCTTTCGCCATCTCCTTTTTATCGGCGCTCCGAGAGCAGCCCGGGGATAGGAATAAGCAAAATATTAAAATGCTGCATGAATCACAATTTTAGATAACGCCAGCCTGAGCGCTGTGGGAGGGAGGGGTGGGTGTTGGGCCCGCTTTATTTTTGTCCTTCAGGACCGTTCTGTGGCGGGTGACTTTTTCGCTAAGCATGAAATTTGTCGCTGAAATGATATCCTTATTACACGCGTATATTCAACTCGCCCTGCAAATGTCACAATGTCCTAAATCTGGCCAAGAGTTGGTGCCATTTCTGTCTCTCTCTGCGTCGGTTTCTGACCAGCAGGGATCCTCGAATTCTCAATCCGTAATGCTGTAATTGGCCTTTCAAGTCATCAGAACAATTCTTTTGCCTGAAAGTAACGTCGATGCTTTATGAAAACTTGTCCCGCATCACTGACACAAGTCAAATAAATAGGTACAGTGTTGTAAAATCAACATGCAGAAATACTCCACAGATCCAGGGTCAAAACCTCCAGAGTTGACAAAATCTGAATGTTACTCTACCCATTTTCTGGATGCCAATCGCCTCGGCTTTCATCAATGAATAAACCTTCAATTCAATACAAAAGCAGTTGGATTAAATAACAATAATCATCATTATGAATCAACACACTCATACTCCAATATCTAATATACGCAAATCTTTGCTACATCTTTGGCTACATGCACAGAGAGCAATGCTTTCCCCAGCTCAACCAGTTCAAACGCAGCAGTATGAAAACACACACACACACCCACACAGATACTGATTTGCAAAAAGACACTGCGAGACAACAGTGCAGTAGTCCTGAATGACAATTTAAGCTGCCCCTCAAAACAATTCAGAAGGAAACGTGAAAAGTTCACACACACAAACACTAACCGGACCATTCAACACAGTGTTATCAAGGATCACGCCATCGATACACACATAAATGCATCAAATACAATATAAATAAACAAAGACACAGACACAAAGATCAGCCAAAACATTAAAACCACGCACTGAATGAGTTGGACTAACGACAGATTACAGCAGCTCATGTTCAGCTCTGGGATATTTTAGACAGTAACAGTGAGCAAACTATCTGTTCTCATAGTTGACGTGTTGGATGTGGGAGAAAGGTTCAGGACCTGAGCCTCTTTAACATAAAACAGACGATGACATCAGGGCTGAACCTACGACAAGGGTCCGAAGAGGGACGAACCACGAACCATGAGGCCCAAGGATGCACGACAGCAACAAGTCCTATCCCGTCTGGACACAAGAGCTACTGTGGCACAGAAATGTTTGATGCTGGTTGCACAGTGCAGCGCCCCCTGCTGGGGATGGAGCTGCCTTGTCGCAGACCGGTCAGAGTGCACCATGCTAAACCTAGTCCAACGTCAAAATGGGCACCCACAATGGGCAGACCGGGGTCAGAACTGGACCGTGAAGAACTGCAAACGGAAGAAGGTTGACTGGTCCGTCCAGTTTTCTCTTCCATACTGTGGACGGTCGGGTACATGTGCACTCTTTAACCGGGGCACTGATGGCATCAGGATGATGGAGAACCTGGGGAATATTCGGGCACTCGTGTGGGCGATAATTCGACATGTAATGTCGACCTAAACATCGTTACAGACCAGTTGGTTTTAATGTTCTGGCTGATAGGTGTATACGTGTGTGTGTGTGTGTGTGTGTGTGTGTGTGTGTGTGTGTGTGTGTGTGTGTTTAAAATAAGTAAGTAAAATCCACATCCTCATATCACAATCCAAAAACACTATCACAGTATGATATTGTAGGCACACAGCCGAAATCACCAACGATCTGTTAACAATCTATGCATTAAATAATACAATTATAAAAAATAAAAAATATACCTAATTTAATAATAATACCTAGGTAATTAAAGCCTTTCATAATTAGTGTCCTGTAATAATTGTAAATATCGTACATTTTTAATTCCTTGACATGTGACACTGCAAATCCAACCAGAAACAAACATAAGAATACATAATTAAATAAATAAAATACTAAAATCAGTGGTAGGAGTGTGAATTAATTAACTGTTAAATAGAATTAAGTACATAATAATAATAATAATAATAATAATAATAATAATAAGTGGCAGAATTGACACGTGTCATAATAAAATATTATACAAATATTGCCAGCATAAAATATTATCCAAATGTTATTATTGTATATAATTACTATATAATCTTAAATTATTGTATTTAAAAAACCTACACTGACAGGATATTGCTATCATAATAATAATAATACTTTTTCATTATTATTTACTGCTGTTGTTATTTTTATCATTCATTATTATTTTATTAAATTAAATAATGCTAATTATTATTATTAATATTTCTACTTGGTGCTGTTATAATGAGTTTTATTTGATCTATAAATCTGGCATGACTGTGTGTAAGTGTGTGTGCAGTCCTCTAAATGTGAGTGCGTTTTATCTGCTCAGGTTAGCGACATTAGATCGTTTTACTTCATTTTAACCACATTATATGTTTGCACCCACACAGCGTTGGGCTTTGTTGTTGTTGTGTTGCTGGAAACCTCAAAGTGAAAAGTGGCTAAATAGGCGAAGTACCACAGTACTGAATAGTCCTGCATATAGACGTATTATTCAGTAAGCTACTGTAATCAGACTAAAGCTGAGGACATAATAATAATAATAATAATAATAATAATAATAATAATAATAATAATACAAGACACACACCCGCACCTGCAGCGCAGCTTCACCCCGTTCTGAGCAACTTGTCCGCTTTTATTAAAAGCACAACTTTTCTGATTCGGAGGAACCGGGCTCGGCGGGAGGAGACCAAAAAAGGGCACTTACGTTTGATTTGGCGCGGGTTGCTCTGCTTTCGTCGGGACATGGCTGCAGTGAAGCCGGGTTAAGAGCGAGACCGAGACCGCGCCGAGACGCGCTTCATCCAAGAGACGCGGAGAAACCGGAGAGAGACGCGCTTCTGTGCGCTCTGGTTCTTCTGTTCCTCTCCCCCTCCTCCTCCTCCTCCTCCTCCTCCACCACCACCACCTCTCTCTGACACACTGATCTCTCTCTCTCTCTCTCTCTCTCTCTCTCTCTCTCTCTCGATGCGCACAGGAACTGACTGGAGAGGTAAACGCGGCTTTTGTTTCTGAAGATAAGATAGTCAACTGACTCTTACCGGCCCTCCAAAATGAATAAATCACAGTTTGTACCCTAATAGGACTACAAGTCTTGTGCCCCCATAAACCCTTACAACTGAATGCCCAAATCTACCACCGTTGACTAACTGCTTCACAAGCAGAATGGCTCCTAATCCTGTACAAGCCATCAGTCTGTCTCAAGGCACTGCAGGTCTTGCAGGACACCATAGGTCAATTTGTTCAAGTTGACCAGCCCCGTCAGAGGCTGGGTAAAAGTCCAAAATCCAGGACGTCCCATCAGAAGTCAAAACCAACACGGAGCGTACTGCTTAACAAGGCTGCTTAACTGAATGTTTTGGTGACTTTTTTGACTGTTTTGGAGAAACATAAGTTTTGGGACGGCGATGTGGACAGGTTTCTAGACAGAAATTCATCAGGAAGGCGGCGTTTAATTATCAATGCAAGTGACTTTCTTTGATTGGCGAGGCAGAAAAAACTCACTTATTTAGCATCGCCACATTTTCAGGTTTTTGATGGTCCATGAGTTCTGCAAAACCCAACGTTACTTCAAGCTGCTGGGCTCTGAGATTTCCTACAGGGCTTACAAAAGAGGTAGGGATTCCTGCATGCACCGGAGCTGTCCACGTTAAAGTCACGTGAATTCTGAATATGAAGATTCGCACATTCTGACAATCAACTCTGTTTTGACAGTGACTGGGCTGGGATTCGAACTTGGGTCTCTGGAGGCGTGAGGGGATGATGGTGGTGACCAGTGCACCGCCCCTACTGTTGTGGCACAGACCTGACATTTATTTTTAGTAACCGCTTAATCAGAAACACACATATAAAGGTAAGAATCCGGTTTTGGCTACCCTGAACCCTGACGGGCGCACTGGTGGCTCAGTGGTTAAGGTGGATGGTTCAATCATGGCTTCACCAGGGTGCCAATGTTGGACTCTTGAGCAAGGTTCTTAGCATTACTGTGTCGAGGTGTCGTACGTCATCAACCCTGTGCTGTGAGCCCTAACTTAGTAGAAGCACTTCAAGTCAATGTGCATACTTCACATTTTATTCGTACTTTGACTCCATGACTTTAGTTTCGCTCTTAGATTTATCATCTACGCCGCCCAAGGAGGTTGGGTCCCTTTTTGAGTCTTGGTTCTCCTAAGGTTTCTTCCTATAACTCAGGGAGTTTTTCCTTGCCACTGTCGCCCTAGGCTTGCTCAATTTGGGATTGGACGTATTTATTAGGAGATAATCTAAACTTGTAAAGCTGCTTTGAGACAATGCTCCACTGTAAAAAGCGCTATATAAATAAATCTGACTTGACTTGACGTCACTGGATTGACCTGGACAGTTGTTGTTCTCCTGCTTTTGTCTTTTTTGGTCCTTAAAATCATCCCCAACCCCTGACTGACTGTTGGTAAATGTGCCCACATACGGAACATCTTTGGATAATGCACGTGGTCCACTTGGACGGTCAGCCAATTACGCCAACTGTTCACATTGCAAGTCTGGCTCTCTTACCACTGTGCCTCCAGTTTTACTTTACTCCTGCTTATCCTGGTCAGGGCCACAGAGAGGGTCTGGATCCTAACCCGAAGTTCCTAAGCCTGGTCAGGACAAGTCCCACTCTGTACTCAAGGACAGCCCTTCGCCCTGCATTTTCCATCAGTTGCCTCTTACCACTAAGCCGCTGTACCTAAGACTTTTAGCATTAATTAAAAAGGTAGATCTATTTCTTGGTGGGAAAAATCACTTCATTTATAGAGCTGGCTACCAGAATGTATTTACCCAACTTTTCCAACAATTTGGCGTCTTAGCCTGAGCAAGAACTTTGATTCCCAGGCCTGGAGACTCTCTCTCTCTCTCTCTCTCTCTCTCTCGCATGGTGCAAATGCGCTCATGTATATTGGAAGAAATCCGTCGACTTCCACGTCACCGCAAATCCCTTTTATCGTCATTACTCAGATTTTAAGTATCATTCCTTAAACAGCGGCAGGGCCTGGAAATCGCCTCCTTCAATTAGCCAGTTGAACTGCCAAGTAAGACGAGCAAGTCGCCTGTGAAATTATCTTGTAACCCAATTCCGGGACTTTGGAACAGAGTGGGGAAACGACGGCCTATTTTTCAAAGGGTTAAAACTAGTCAACAGTGCTGCACCTTGAGGAAGCTTTTATCTGCCTCGCGCCAGTCTGCCTCTGCCTCCCCTACCCTTAACAAGCTGGCATCGGGAGGAGTCTCTGACGCTCAACTTTATTGCCTCACTCTAGACCAAACTACAGGAGTTTCAAAACGAATAGAAACAGACCCAGTAGAGCTTTAGAACGGTTTGGTTCCTGTAGACCAAAGAGAGTTGGAGGATGATGAATCTAATATCTGTAAGCACATAAGAAATGGTCTGACTGCTAGTCTTGATCCTCAGCAGGGCTGAAACCAGTCCAAGAGAGTCAGAATCCTGCACTGTTTGATTTTGGTATTAAAAGCCTGGAGTGAAGTTTAGTAGGTGACTTTGAGCACAATTCCCTGCCAGTAACACTATTTAAAGATTGAACTCCTAGTCAGGGAACACCTAAGCCAGCGAGTATGCTCCTGAAGTCTAGCAGAGCATGGGCGTGACCTTGCGATTACAGGTCATCATAACGCACCATTTATATTAGGAATGCATCTAAATGAATGAACTCACTCCAGGCTGTGATCTTCAGCCCTCCCCCTCCGCTCTTTTCCCCCATCATTCAAGGTCAGACTAGATGTTAGAAGACGTATTTCTGTCCTCTAAAGAAGCTATAGGCAAAGCAAAGGAATGGGAAACATAGTCTGGAAGCAATCAATAATTGAATCAAAGGGTTCTGCTGGGCGAGATATAATTGCAGCCGTATGTAAATGGGCACGTTATATCGTTCCACATCAGAGAGAAGCCGAGCTTATGTTTCACCTTGTGTTTCATTCTGGGGCTGGATTAATTGAATCCACGGGCATCGAGAAAATCAGTGTCTAATAATTCATAAGGTGGTGCGATGCACACATGGACTCGAGACTTCCACAGCTGTCGGATTTGAATTTCTCAAGAGTCTCACAGCTGTTGGGACAATATGGGCGCCTGGAGATGGAGAAGCCACATAAAATGAGAAGACAGTTTGTCTGTTTTTATTTTGTAAATTTCTTTCTGGAACAGAGAATTGTCTCAAAGCAGCTTTACAAATATCTAGGTCAGTGATCCAACGGTGACAGTGGCAAGAAAAAACTCTGGAAACATGATGACCAAGGAGGACCAAGACTCAAAAAGTAGCCTCACCTCCTTAGGCAGCCTAGATTTTATTTTATATGCAAGAAATAAACTAAAAGATCTAAATAATAAATGAATAAAAATAGTTTAAATACACAGAAGCTAAATAGACACAATATAATAGAGGAAATAATGAAAGAAAATATAATAAATAAATAATCTAATAAAATTTTGACTACAATACATTAAAGAGAAAATATTATGAAGAATATAATGAAATAGAGAATGTAAAATTATAGATGTAATATAAGATACATATATAAATATCGATTTTATATGTAAGAAATCAACGAAATTATCTAAATAGTAACAGTTTAAACATACAGAAGCTAAATAGAAACAATATAATAGACAACATAATTAAACAAAATATAATAAATAAAAGAGTCTAATAAAATATAGACTATAATAAATTAAATGCAGAATGGTATGAATAATATAATAAACTACAGAATGAGAAATTATAGATTTAATATACAATACATATATAAATATAGATTTTATATGTAAGAAATAAACTAAATGATCTAAATAGTAAATTAATAATAAGAGTTTAAATACATAAAAGCTAAATAGAAAAATTAAAATAGAGAACATAATTAAATAAACTATAATAAATACAATAATCGAATAAGGTATAGACTATAACAAAAAATATAATAAAATAGAAAACAATATATAATATACACATAAAAATAAATATAAATAAATAATACTATGAATACAAACAAATAAATAATTTTAAAATATACTATAAATAAATAAAACAATACATATTACAAAACAGATAATATGGTAGTCTATAATCATTATTTAGTCCAGTAACAGATACAGGGTAGGTACTTTTGCCCTCCAGCAGGTGAGTTTTGGTGGCATGGCATCCATGGCAAGGCCCTCTGATATGATCTGAGTAAAGCTTTCAGGACTGGCACTGGAAGAAGAGCTTGAAGAGAATAGTTTTGGGACATAATATCATCTGACTTAATACCATTAGACAACTTAAAACGTTATCAAATAAATATCAATTAATTGATTTGAAAAATTTATTTTATTTATTTTTGTAATGATTTTCATTTTTTTTGTAGGATATTGACCCTGGTATTAAAGTCATAATTATTCAGAACACCTATCATTTGCCACGAGATCTGTTTTTTTTTCTTCACTGAATCAGACACTAATATATACAATTTCAAGCATTTTGATTCAGTCCGTGCCAGTGGGACTCTCCAATAATTGAGCCTTCCATATGAGAGGAACTGGAGGCCAGTTGTATAAGCTCCAGAGTCATTTCAGCCCCTCGTTAAATCCCTCAAGACGAGTTGGACTTTATTTCCATGGCCACCGGGCCCGACAGGTACAAATCTGTTTGGGGTGGAGGACGCCTGTACCATGGGCTGGACCAGATGGTTGAAATAATTAACATGATACTGTTCCCATCGCTGGGGAAATCAGTGGCATGCAGTTCACTCCTCTGGCAATTTAAAGAACATACTGTGTGTGTGTGTGTGTGTGTGTGTGTGTGTGTGTGTGTGTGTGTGTGTGTGTGTGTTTAGTGTGTTAACTGTGTGTTTGTGGGGACACTGGGATTTGAAACTAGAAACGTGGGGCAGTTTAATATGGTGATGCAGTCATTAATCATATTCAAATTCAGTCAAATCCAACGATGAGATGTATTGTGCTTAGTAAGAAATAGTGTAACGGTTCTTATAATAATGGATTAGTGGAGTAAGCTAACCTTACCATAACGTTAACACATCATATTGTAGAAACAGGGAAATGGAACCACATGCTAAGGTTATATATTTAAGATTAAATACCAACTGAAATGAACTTTTCAGCAAATTGTACCACATTGCAGTGGCAGTACTGCCAGAAACAAAAATACGCTTTATAACTCTCTAGAAAACTAAATTCAACTAAAAACTAAGAACATTAAACCATTTATTTCTTTCCACTTTTTTTGGACTGGGTCTTGGGGGCTCCAGGACCTAACCCCACAGAAAAGAGAGTGCAGGTACAACGTGACCTTAACAATTAGCGCACTTCAGTCCAGTAGGGCTGGCAAGTACAGTTACTGGCCTCCCATCCTTCAAAGAAAGCCAGTTATGCCTGCATGTGATGCCTGACCAGGCAGGAAAGGAACTGCCATGACTCAAACCCAGGTCCATGGGCTAACCCATTGGAGCACTGCACCATCTGTGCACCAGAATTTTATCAATTATGCAAAGATATACAAATGAGCCAAAAAAATAGAGAGACGATCCATATATAAAGTAAAAAAACATTAAATTGGACTTGGTCAGGTATGCAGAGCAGAATCCAATGTCACATCTCCAAAAACTACCTAGTGGAGACATGGGAGAACATGCAAACTCAACACAGACTGGGTTAGGAGTTGAACTCAGGTCTCTGGAGCTGTGAAATGATGGCACTGTGCTACTCTACCTGACTCCTATTATAAATATTATGCTTAATTTGATCTGGTCCTATTCCCATAACCAATAAATGGTTGCCAGATGTTCTACAAGACTGTTTTAGCCTAACACATGGATACAGAGTGAAGGAGGGATACCAGGTAACTTGTGACAGACTCTAGTGGCACATTTGTGTTGAAGTAAAAGGACAACTGTGCCTTTTTTATAGGAATACAGTGTACTGCATAGCACCGGAACATTTCCACCCAAGAGTGATCTTATTTTGCCAGCTTTGCATTAAAAAACGTTAAAAAAGGGTTCAGGTTAATATTTGTGATTAACTGCGGGATTAGTGTGCCGTTGTCCTTCCAGTGCGATCGAATGAAAATCAGATGCTGGCGTCCGAGCAGCATCAGCAGAATGCCTTGAAGATCTGCCATTTGCTGTCGTGCTGTATGACGGGCAAACCAACTGGCATCAGGGGACTGGCGGTTGTCCAGAAACGGTCGGGACGAGTGTGTGTGGACACACAGACAGCTGGAGATGTGGGCCATGTCAAGGCCGTCCACGCCTGGCCGTCTGCTCCGAAACATAGTCAAGGTCTGACAATGGGGACGGATAAATAATAATATGAAAACATTGCATTTGAAGGCGCCAAGCCTTCATCAGAATACCACACACCTCTTACAGAGTATTAGTAACTTATACACATTTGTGTACCATTGTAATCTACACCATGTCTGTAAATGTAGTTCTCTACACCCCAAAACAAGATTATTTAATGTAAGTAAGTATTAATGTAATGAAAGGATAAAAGCTAAGGAAAAACATGTAAAAAAAGAAAGCTTAAATAAATGAAGTACAGCAACTACGAATAAATAACGTCTCTCAGGACGGAGATGCCTGCAATGGGCTGCCTCTAGCGCGGCGCCAGGCGGGGGTGTTGAGAGAACATTTTTTGAATCTTATTTTAATATTCGTTATTCAGGTGGTTTTCAATAATTCTTACAATAATTTTATTTAAAAGGTTTAAAACGTGTTGTCTTGATTTTTTTTCTTGTTTTGGCAAAAAGTAAACACCCAGAGCCTGTGCACTTTCTGATTCCCCCTTCCCGTATACGTGAAAATGGTTCAGCAGTCCGCCCCTGAAAACAGTTGCGAACTGTAACTAAGGAAGGTGGGCGGTGCACTGCACGTTTGGAGAGACTCGTGATGTTTGCGTTTGGAACGTTACAAAAGCAACGTTAGGGGGGCCAAAACGCAAAGAAGAAAACAAAACACATTGAGAAGAGAAGGCGGATAGTATGTCACCCAATTTTTCACGAAGACAGGTTGGGTGTAGTTGTTAGTGGTGGAAATGAAACCTGTTTAGCTTACTCCATGGTGAATTAGGCTAGGTTTGTTGCTGAATATCGTCACTCAAAAACTGTGTAGCATTTTTGACTGCCTCTAGTTATGCCGGACATTTAATCAATGCAGGCAAAGTTTTCATACTAAACGAGGTTTGCCCCCCTAGCCTTTGTCCTGTGCCAGGACAGGCAGGAGAAGTTTTGGGCTCAGCATCCCCTCCTGCTTGGATCCCCATATCAAAGCAATACTCTCGAAACTGAAGAATGAGGTGAGCTGCACTCTGTTTGAAAAACGGTTTGTGTCATTTGTTTGGCATAATGTATTCTTATTATTTAAAAATATCTATAATTAAGTTTTCAAAATAAAAATTTAACAAACACTAACAATTATCACTTTGCAAGTGGTTTTTTTTAAGTGAAGAAGGTTAATGCAGTGGATCCCAAGCTTTTTCTTTGGCGAGCCCCCCTTACGAGTAGCTAAGAAAAGCTGCGTTCCAACACAAACAGGGAGCAACCGAAGATAAAAGTGATCATTGTAAATCTTTAGTTTGGCAAAAATAACAATAAATTATAGATTTTTCCTGTTTTTTTTGTTCAGAGGGTTCGTTTATAGAATGTTTTTCGGGTTTTTCGTCTTTATCAGCCATCTAAACATTTAGCTAAATCAAACATGAGCGGATTAAATATTATTTTTTTTGTATTTTTTATATAGGTTTTTTTCTGTAAGTGTGTTATTTTGGATAATGTCGTTTAAACATGCAAGTTGTATTTTGACAAACTAGACATCTCAGTGCATCAAAGCCTCTCTGTGTTGTTTGGCCACCCCCTGAGGGGGGCACGGACCCCTGGTTGGGAACCATGGGGTTAATGTCTATTTATTTTCAGTAATTTTTCCATTAAATCAGTAAAATATGGTGTTTTTTGTTTATCCCTTTTTTCCTATCAGTCTTGCATCAAAATAGTGAATCCAGTGTATGCCCAGTGTTGGTGCGTTTTTCAGGGTTGGGCATGGTATCCATCGCCTGGGCGGAGAGGCGGAGGGGTCCGGTGTATTTTGTATAGGTACCGAAAATCCCTGGCAGCGCCCTATGTGTATATCCTGTCCCTCTGTATATAGCTAATGTTAGTTTCTACAGTACTGTTTCGTCGCCAGTTAGACTCGATATATAGCTCCTCAGTTTGTTTTGTTGTCGTGCCATGCCAGGGAAAGGGGGTTGAAATGCAGAAAGGGTACGAGCTGGCAGAGCTGTGGCATCGCTGCATGAAGGAGCATTATCGGCGGTTGCCACGTTCCGGGGGGCCCGCTGGGTCATTGGTGACGAGAAGGCCCCTTCCAATGGTGTCGGCAGCAGCCGAGCACAAAACAGATGTCTGTGAGCGTTCCCCGCTGCGCCACCCAGCCTGCCAACCCGCGGCCATGGGGGGGGGCCGTGCCAGGACCCCGCCGTCCCCCCCCCATGTCCACACAACCCCTCATCCTGCTTTTTTTTCTCCATTTCTCATCCTGCAAAATGCAGATTCCAATAGAAGCTCCTTTTTTCCTTTTCTACCTGAAATGCAATTTATAACATATATAGCGATCTTGTTCTTCAGCACAGGGCTGTGCAATGTTTGTGCAAAAGTTTGGGCACCCCCTGATTTTTTTTAGTTTATATGTTACTATTTGATATATTGTTTTTAAGAATAGCCAGAGGTAACGGTGGCAAGGAAGGCTTGAGGGGGACACAGCAAACGAAAAGTCAGACAAAATAAAACTTGTTTTGGGCAAACCACTGTTTTTGGATTTGCAGTTGAGGGTGGTTGTTTTTATGAAATGTGCAAATGTTAGAGATATAAAAGAAATCGAGGATGTAATTGGATATGAAATGAATGTACGATTTTACTTCGCAGTGGCACTGCAAGAAAAAGAAGAAAAGGAAAACAAAATCAAACAGGGGGCCCGCTATGACTAATAGGCAAGTGAACATCATGCTGCCAGAACGCAAATCAAGATTTAAAAGAAGGTGAAGGCGAATATACGCTCCGGTGTGTGCGGCTTTACGTTTGTCATTGCCGTGGTGACTGGACCGAGTTGGCTGCGCGGTTGTTAATTTGATTGTGGTATTTAAGTGAGTGTGACGTTTCTCTCTTTACCATACCATCTGATGGATGTCACGTATAACGGACGTACGTATCTGCACTTGCAGCCACCGATCAGCGTCAAGCGAAGAATGGGAAATCGGGCGCGGCTTAAGCAATATGGCCGAACTACCCACCGCATAGCCGAAAGTATTCGGACGTCCTTTCTTGCGTAAGGCACAGCTGATCGGCGTCTTTGGGTCGCTGTTAATGGCAAGGTCCATTGCGTGTGCTGTGATTGTGGGGGGGGCACGGATTTCATGGGTTGTGTACCCATGTGGTGTCCACCACGAGGTTTAACAACACCAGAGCCACCTGTGTGCAGAGAATGACGGGACTAAACATTTAAGACAGTTTTCATCACATATTCAACTTCAGCATAACGTTTGAAAATTTGTAAGAACGTTAAATATAACGTGTTCAATCAGGCATGTCATGAAGTGGTTCTTCCATAGACCTATTGGAATGCCTGGAAAGGGAAAGGTGCACAAACTTTTACACTAGTATAACAATATGTCATGGTTAAGTTTGCTTCCTTCTATTGCTCACCTTCTTTCCGTTTAGGCAATCAATAACCCATATAGACCCATATAGACCCATATAGATAATATTTACTGTGTTATGTAACATGTGTCCTATATATGGCCAAAAGTTTGTTGGACAAACCCTTCTGATCAATGAGCGCTGCTATTTTCTGTAACACATACATAAAATCAGTTAATACCTTTCTGGGGGAAAAACAAAAACCATTGACTGGCTTGCACAGAATCTTGATCAGATCAGTCACCCTGTGAAAATGCCACCGTAATGCCAAAATGAGGCTTGTTTGTCAGGAGCCGACCTCAGAGTCATGGTTACTAAAATCTAGCTAGAAAGCCCTCTTACAATAACAAAAAGGCAGGAAAGGTTGGAGAAACTCTAAGCTAATACCCATGTTTTTTTGAGTGTCTGCAAACTTTTGGTTACATGTTTGGAGGCAACTCAGGTGGTGCACTGGTCTAAGATCTGATCATATTATTATAACAAGTGAATTCTGAATAATAGTACGAGTAGCAGTCACCTAAGCATCATCATGTCATTTGTAGGTCTGTAGTTTCTTCTATAGGACTTCTACGTCTTGCCGGCGGAGCCCATGCAGCATTATAAAGATGGCAGGATAACAGCTTTTACGTCTTGTTATTCCTCATTATTCCCTATCGTTTGGTTTCTTAGTGCAATATACTCCCTTGGCAATTTATGTATGCATGGCAACCTCGTTGGGAAGCGGTCGTTTCAATTTGTGGGCTTTGTGCGAATAATATACGATCGGTATCAGCCGGCCGTGGCATATGGATGCCGAGTGCATGGTGCTCACACCACCAGGTGTTGACAGATTAATTGTCTTGTAGCGAAATACAGCTGCATCCAATTAAAGAGTGCCATATCCCTTCACTCCGACTGACTGCTCAGGGTGAGAGAGAGAAGTGAGAGAGAGAGAGAGAGAGAAAACAGACTAAATATCGAGCTGATTAATCTATAATTATTAGATCACAAGAGTGCAGGAATGGACCCTTTTAATTACAGTTACTGCACTGCATGACGGATGTGACAATAAGGCCACAGTGCAGTATTTCAGAGCTTAATGTACATAGAATAAGTTGCTCTAGTGAAGTGATCACTTTCGATTGGGTTGTACAGCTTTCTTACTGTATTCCTAATGTCTGCTGTAACTGGAAACAAGAAGTCACTGTAGGTTTGTAAAGCACTCTGGGAAATGTTTGATGGTGGGTAAGCGGGTACAGTGTTTAGGCCCCTCTGGTGAAGTTATGTGTAAAATATGGTGTTAGCAAATCGTTAACAAGTCAGTTCAGTCCTGAGACCTTACCAAAATGTAGTGGGTATTGTCAAATGGTGCACAAACTTATTCCAGGTTTGTTGGTGTTCTGTGTTTGAAAGTTAAATGGTTGGGTAAAAATTCATTTTGACCCAAACCTTTGAATAAATCAGTAATTGATTAGAGTACACTCACACGTACTGTCGAATAAATTATAGTACTTACATATACTGTGTATTAAATTATAGTACGCTCAAATATACTGTAGAATAAATGACAGTATAATCACCTGTACCATACAATAAATTACAGTACACTCACATGTACCGTAGCATAAATTACAGTACACTCACATGTACCGTAGCATACATTACAGTACACTCACATGTACCGCAGAATAAATTACAATACACTCACGTGTACCGTAGAATTAATTACAGTACACTCACATGTACCGTAGAATACATTACAGTATACTCACGTGTACCGTAGAATACATTACAGTACACTCACGTGTACCGTAGAATACATGACAGTACGCTCACGTGTACCGTAGAATACATGACAGTACGCTCACGTGTACCGTAGAATGAATTACAGTACACTCACGTGTACCGTAGAATACATTACAGTATACTCACTTGTACCGTAGAATGAATTACAGTACATTCACATGCACTGTATAATACATTACAGTACACTCACATGTACCGTAGAATGAATTAGTATACTCGCATGTACCATATACTACATTACAGTACGCTCACATGTACCATAGAGTGAATTACAGTACGCTCACATGTATCGTAGAATGAATTACAGTACGCTCACATGTACCGTAGAGTGATTTACAGTATACTCACATGTACCATAGAATAGATTACAGTGTACTCACATGTACCGTAGAATAGATTACAGTGCGCTCACATGTACCGTAGAATAAATTACAGTATACTCACATGTAAAATAGAATAGATTACAGTGCGCTCACATGTACCATAGAATGAATTACAGTATGCTCACGTGTACCGTAGAATACATTACAGTACACTCACATGTACTGTAGAATAAATTACAGTACACTCACATGTACCGTGGAATGAATTACAGTACGCTCACATGTACCTAGAATACATTACAGTGAGGTGGGCTGCGGGGGTCGCTGTCCCTATACTACTGTACAGTACACACTCGCATGTACCATAAGAGTGAATTACAGTATGCTCACATGTACTGTAGAATGAATTACAGTATGCTTCACATGTACTGTAGAATGAATTACAGTACTGCTCAAGGGGGCACGGTGTCCGTAGAATGGAATGTTACAGTATCAGTGGGCACATGCACTGGTATAATACATTACGTATACTCACATGTAACGCGGGTAGTATTAATTTACATGTACACTCACATGTACCGGGGATAGAATGAATTGTAAACTTCGCTCTACCGTATACTACATTACCGTACACTCGCATGTACCATAGAATAGGATATTACAGTATACTCACATGTACCGTGGAATAGATGTACAGTGCGCTCACATGTACCGTAGAATGAATTACAATAACGCTCACTGTACTGTAGAATAAATTACAGTACTCACATGTAAAATAGAATAGATTACAGTGCGCTCACATGTACCAAAGAAGATGAAGTACAGTATGCTCACAGTGTTACCGTAGACATGAATTACAGTACACCCACATGTACTGTAGAATAAATTACAGTACACCTCACAGTGTACCGTTGGAATGAAATTACAGTACGCTCACAGGTTGTACTGTAGAATAAATTACAGTACACATCACATGTACCGTGGAATACATTACAATATACTCACATGTACCGTTAGTGATTATAATTAGCAGTAATACTCACATTTTAAAATGAATTAGATTACCAGTGCGCTCACCGGTAGAATAAATTGCCGCATTAACTCACATGGAAAATAGAAACAGATGACAGTGCGCTCCAACCAGGTGTACCATAGAATGAATTACAGTAATGCTCACGTGTAACCGGTAGAATGAATTAACATAACCCTGCACATTGTACTGTTAGAATAAATTACAGTGCGCTCAACCATGTACCGTAGGGAATAAATTACAGTACGCTCACATGTACCGTAGAGTGAGATGGATTACAGTATACTCACGTGTACCGTAGTAATGAAATGGTACAGTACAACGCTCACATGTTAACCGTAGAAATGAATTTACAGTTACCACTCACATGTAACCCGTAGAATGAAATTACAGTGCATTCTCACATGCACTGTAGAATAATTACAGTAAAGTCACATGTATCCGTAGAATAAATTACAGTACGCTCACATGTACCGTAGAAGTGAATTACAGTATTACCTCACATTGTACCGTAGATAGAATGAATTACCGTACGCCACATGGGTATCGTAGAAGTGAATTACAGGGGGGGGTATACTCACATGTACCGTAGCAAAATGAATTACAGTACATTCACATGCACCATAGAATACATTTACAGTATACTCCTCACATGTAATCGTATAATACATTACAGTAAACTCACATGTATCGTAGAGTGAATTACAGTATAACTCACATGTACCGTGAATGAATTACAGTACACTCACATTAATCGTATAATAAATTAACAGTAACTCCCATGTAATCGGTAGAGTGGAATCCAGTATATACTCACATGTACCGTGAATGAATTACAGTAAATTCGAGACATGCAAACCTAGAATACATTACATATAAGGCTCTCACATTTAACCGGCGTATATGACTTACCGTAGGCATGTCACATGCAAACGTAGATACATGATAATACACACAGTATTACTCACATGGTACCGTAGAATGAAGTTACAAGTAACTCGACATGTACCGTAGAGTGAAATTACAGTATACTCACATGTGGGTACGTAGAATGAATTATACAGTAAACTCACATGTAACCATAGAGTAGAATTACAGTATACTCACATGTACCGTAGAATGAATTACAGTACGCTCACATTAGGGTCGTAGACTGAATTACAGTATACTCACAATGTACCGTAGAATGAATTACAGTACATTCACATGCACCATAGAAAATACATTACAGTATACTCACATGTACCGTAGTAAAAATTACAGTACACTCACATGTAGGCCCGGTAGAATAAATTACAGTACATTCACAGCCACAGAGAATACATTGGACAGTACTAACTCACATGTACCGGTAGAAGTGAATTACAGTACATTCCACATGCACCGTAGAATACATGCAGTAGTACTCAAATGTACCGTAGAATTAATTACAGTACGCCTCATCGAATGACGTACGCTCAAATGTGTAGAGTGAAGTACAGTATACTCACATGTCCGATAGAATGAATTACAGTACATGCACGATGCACCATAGAGTTCATTACAGTATTACTCAGCATGTACGTAGTAGTATAAAATTACAGTACACTCACATGACCACCCGTAGAATGAATTACCAGTACATTTACACATGCACCGTAAATACATTACAGTATACTCACATGTACCGTAGAATAAATTACAGTACGGGCTCACATGTACCGTAGAATAAATTACAGTATTCTCATATGTACCGTATGACTAGCAGTGATGTTTATTGAACACACTTCCTGTGTAATCCTATGTAAATGATTTCTATTACAGTTTACTCACAGGCAATGCATAATGAGTTACAGCACGCCCATGTACGTACGTAGCCATGCCTTGTTTTATGACGCTGACTTTAGGCCGATTGCATATTGCACAGGAATTTCGAGCGCACACACATTAAAATAAAAAACCCCACAGACCCGAACTGTCTCAGGACACAGGCCAAGTGCAGACAGCTTGAGAGAAATAAATCTACATCTGCCCGCCTCCATGCAAAATCAGGGCTGCCTGCTCTAATGGTGAAACCATCGATGAAAAACAGATAAAAAAAATATTAAATATTCAGCCGCTCTCCTTTCAAAGCCAGTATCAAAGCTCTGCCAGATGTGTGGGGCAGGAGTTGTTTATCAGGCCGGCAAACGACACAGCCATTGAAAGAATTTCCGCTGAATTTCCAAAACATATAAAGTATTTTATGCCATGCAAATGAATGGTAATTTTTTTGACTATGGACGCGCGCAAAAAAAAAAAAAAAGAAAAACACGCCAATAAACGCTATCATTTGGGACTCAAACTCCAGAAACAGGAGGCACTTTCAATTCGGCCTGCCTGTCTGCCCGCGTTAGATGCCGGAGATTGCCGCGAAATTAATCCATTTACCAATCTTTGGCTTAAATTTTCAGGATTTCCATTTTTTTTTCTCTACCCGGCATATCAATAAGTTCCAATTGAAGAGAGGATTCTTTTGCAATTCAGGCATGTGAGGGCGATAACGGAGGAGTTGGCATGAGGAGAGGCAGAGATGGATTAATTATGCAGAGAACATGGAAATTCAGCTTATCATTGCTCGGCAAAGGAGCCCAGCTCGCACAATCAGAAAACCCGGGATGAAGGGGAAAAAAGGGAGAGAAATAACAATGCGCTGGCACCTTCCAGCCCATCATCTTACAAGTTAGATTTTTTCCTGTAATTAAAAAGTAACATACAATTATAGTCCTATCTCATAGGCCAGCTAGGAGTGGGTGTATATTAAATAACTGCATTGCTTGGGCGAGAGACACAGGCTGAAAAGAGGAGAGAGAGGGAGAGAGAGACTCGGTGAAGTCGTATCGTATTTCTTACTTATACGTCCCTTCCTATGGGAGAGTTTGAAATTAAAACAAAAGCTGTGGCTCGCTCTTGAAACGTAACCCACGTTTATCGCCCCACCTCTGAACCCAGTGCCCATAGGTTGCCACCGTGCCTAAATCCCCTCGGATTGACTTTGTTCAGACTTCATGGTATATAAAGCAGGATTATTTCGACCCAGAAACTGAGAAACTTTGGAGCAGCACTAGCTCAGAACTAAACCCCTTTGTTCATTATAACGCTGGCGTTTCTTTGGAATGCCACCAAAGGTGTTCGGCCTTCCCAAAAAACACACTCCGATAGACTTGGGTTTTATTTCTCTGTGTAAGGATTAAGTGTCTGCCAGCTTTCTTTCTTTTTTGTCGTGTAAACGTGAAATAAACGGAAACTTTTCAATATTTAAACCTGACACAGACTAGGTGCGTTATCCATACCTTCTACTGTAGTACGGGAAATAATGTTTCTTTAATAATGATAAAGCTGTATCTATATGGAAAGGTATCCATCTGATGTATATATACAACTTGCAACTGCATAGACTTCTGTGGTCTAGTAAGGCTTTATCTTTATCCTTACAATTAGGGTTATTAACCTAATTAACCTCTAACTTAAGAAGAGAAACCTGGTATTCAGGTAACATATTCTCTTTGTTTACAAAAAACTACATCATTCCGAAGGTTTTTTGCCTGTAAACTTTTGTTTGATTCAGGGGTTTATTGTACTGTACAACCCTAACATCTGGCCTAAGTGGGAATGGGAAGTGAGGCAATGAGAGATAAAACAGTTGTATTGGGAAATCGTTTGGGGAAAACACATAAGGACTACCAAGTCAGTGCTTGCGTGATGCAGCAGCTCTGAAGATCTGGGTTTGAGGCCGAGTTGTGCCTTCCAGATGGGTCAGGGACGACCCAGGTACGGGCCACTGAACAGCAACTCCTGCCAGTACCTGCGATAGAAGTGCGTCCCATTGAGGACAAACTTTAAGGCTCCGGACCTCCCCATGACCCTGGCTAGGATAAGTTGGGTGAAAAAGCCTGAAATGATCCTTACACTTGGATATAGTTTCCAGGAATTTGGCCTGAACTGCTCAGAAAGTTACGGGTAAGCTTAAGACAGTTATTAAAATGTCCCTCGATGCATTTACACCAGGCACTGATGCGAACGGCGTTCAGCTGAAAGGCCTCGAGATTGCACCTGTTGCGAAAAGCCGAGTGTAAAGGGAAAAGGCGAGCCGGGGGGGAAAAAAGAAGAGACGGCCGGATAGAGAGTGAAAGATCTTTATCGAAAGAGAAAACTCTCGACCGGACAATGAATTTTCCCACCACCATTCAAATGTATCTGCCGAATGCTTGAGTGATTCATTACAGATGATCCTGCGGGGCCACAATGGCCCGGAGAAATGAGTGATGCTATCTCGTTCCTGATGTCATTTTCCTGATCCGCCTCATCCCTTGGCCCTGTGTACCTCCATTAATTAGAAAGTAGGGGATTTCCACTCATCAGGCGGCGCCGCTCGCGCTTCGTTCCACCACAAAGCTTCGGCTCCAGCTATCTGCTCACCGAGACCTTCTTCATCTTCGGGAAGAGAAGATAAAAAGCCCCAAATCCGTGTTTTGATCAACACCTAAATGCATTCCAGTGCAGAGATCGCTTCGGCTGGGAGACCGAACCATGTGTACTGCAGATATTGTAAGAAGTTGCCTTTAAATAAGCATACAAATGACGTGGGAAATGATACAGCCTTATGGTACTCCACTAAAACTATTACATTAATCCATGTAGCTTGGCGCGTTTTACATACCCAATTTAATACCCATAAAAAGTCTTGGTAACCGGACCCCCCCCAAAGTCAAATGAAATTAGTTAATCAAACCATTGCTACCATAAATTACTAAACAAGGAAATGATACCACAAAGGTGACAGAGCTAAAGAAAAATCATGGGACACAACAACACAGGAAAAGGAGATGCACATGGTAACAAGGGATGAGGGTAGGATAAGTACACAGGAAACACAACAGAGCCATAAAACCATAAAACTAACAGAGAACAGGGAGGCTTACACCAAGACTAAAGGCAGACATGCAAACCAAGCAGGACGGGCTAAGCAAAGGAGGTAAACACAAAGATAAATGCACACACTAACACCTTCTAGACACAGACGAACTCAAGAAGGAAGACACAGAAGCACAAAGCTAACATAAACAAGCCTAATTAAGAAACACCTTAGCACAAACACAAGCCAAAAACAACAACAAAGGGAAAACAGCCAGCAATCAGGCAAGACCAGATATAGGAAACGAGTAAGCAAAAAAAGTTGGCGATAATCATTCAGTCGGTTACGGATGACGAAAGGGGTCAGAATAGGTGGAAAGCTTTGAAGGACGATGCAGGCCAAAAGCACCCGAGAACCACCGTGACAGGAACAACACGATGTGTTTCTGAGACTCAAGAAAACTCAAAGAACGAACTTGTTTGGATGCCGGTGCAATAACTTTTGAAGACATATGGCATATTTAAATATGTTCCCTGCAGAAGTTCACATCAGTCGTCTCGAAAGTTTTGCAAAAGCCTATAGAGGCGGAAATGCAATCAAGATCAACAAGGTGAAAAAAAGGAAATCTTCTTACGGCGCGGCAAAGTGAGGAAGCTTCGTCTATTTGTAATGCTAAACAGTGCAGCTGAGAGTGTGTGTGTGTGTGTGTGTGTGTGATATGTATATGTATTTGATTGTGAGTTTGCTCGAGGGTAGAGACCTGTAATTAGCAGAAACGTGGGCGGCCATCGCGGTCTACATCAAGGTTCATTACAGTGATGGCTGCACAGGAGCGAGACTGTGCCTCGTCTGTCTTCTTTCTGAAATATGAAGACGTTAGCGATAATTAGTCTTTCTAATTAAAGCACGCTCGTTTGACAAGGGGATATTTAGGCCCTGGGTTTTCTGAAGCTGTGTGCATCGCACTGTATTGTGCTTTCAAAGATCCAGGGACATCGAGAGAACACCTGCCTGTATTGCGGGCTAAGCTAGTTTTCCACCCACCGCTCGTTTCTAGGTTCCTCCTTATAAGTGTTCGATCCTGGGTTGCTTTGTGACTTTGTTGAAATCATCTCCGACTCCGCCCTCTTTGTGGCGGCTCTGGTTCCGTAAACTTTTCAGGAACTGCACTGCAGACATCGGGGGTTGTGAGAACAGATCGAGCAACGAGGGGTCACTTGACACCCTGTTTAGGTTTTGAACAGAACCTGCGTTTGATCCCAAGCAGATGACCGGGCAGAAACAGGAGCGCTCTGTGGCCATGGCGTAATTATTGAGATCCGCTCCGCAGATGAGAGATGCAATCTGCCTCCTCAGGCAGGACGGCGAGCTGCAGGTGATGCGCAATCATAGATACCGAGTGAGACCTTCAGGAACTGATGTCACCACCGCAGGTGCCTCTTCACCCCCTCCTTCTACCCCTTATCCTCACTGAGAACTCATTGTGTTTTGGTGGCGTGTGAACGGACACATGCGTTCGTACTTCAGTACAAAAGTCTTAGGCCACCGTTAGATCAGATGTACCATTGTTTTAGCAGTGGTATAATGACCATATACACTGCCTGGCCAAAAAAAGGTCACACACACTTATATTTCATTGGACGGCTTTTAGCTTTGATAACAGCATCGTTTCCACAAGCTTCTGCAATGTCCGAACATTTATTTCTGTCCAGAGTAGCATGAATTTTTCCCCAAGATCTTGTATTGATGATGGGAGATCTGGACCACTTCTTCAGCACATCCCAAAGATTCTCAATGGGATTCAGGTCTGGACTCTGTGGTGGACAATCCATGTGTGACAATGGTGTCTCAAGCTCCCTGAACCACTCAGATGAACATCTTTTCCACGACCACAGGATGTGTCTTTCGACGTGGTTGTTTAACGAATGAGAAGCTCCTCACTCATTCAGGTAGGGTTAAAGAACTTGCCAGCTGAAACATAATCACCAATGCAGGAATTATCCGATGGGAGGCTCTTTTTTTTAACCTTTTAACTATTTTTTTAGTTAAATCCAGGTGGTGACCTTTTTTTTTTTATTATTTCTCAGTCTCTTTATTAGAATACAACCAGAAAATACAGGAAACCCTATGTAGGCTACAGTGGCAAGTATTTAGCGCTTTAAGTACAGTTTCAGCAGGATCCCAGGATTTTGGAAAGGCCGCAGCCAGGAAACCACTTTTTTTCGGAATGTGAAAAGGGTGAAAAGGCTAAGATGTGCTAAAGCACGCAAAGATTAGACTGAAGATCATGCGGAGAGAGGAATGTGAAGTGACGAATCCAAATTTTTGTGCCCAGTCTTCAACCCTATGTTGGTCAATATACCATTACTAAAACAACAAATCTATTGGTGGCCTAAGACTTTTGCACAATGTGCATGTCCATAGAAATCAGTTTGATGGTGAACCTGATGATTGCAGTTCATTTTCCCTTCTTTTACTCGTAGAAAATAAGTTCTGTGTTATGTCATGTTACACTGTGTAGCTCTGTATGATACTTGTGATTCGAGCACGCATTACTGTAGGCCTTTGGGGGTAATTTGAGAATTAGCAATTGAAATCGAGCCAGTTGGCCCGGCTCTACCTCAATTTTAGTTTCGCCTCCGTCGAGTTTGCTGACCGTCGTGCCTACGTTACGCAATGCTTGTTTTCATAGATTACCTTGCCGGATACCGTGGCTCTCCTGCGTCACACTCGGCCTTGTTTAGCATATTAGCGGTGTGCCGCGTCGGTGCCGGCGCTCGTTTGCGCGTAATCTTATCAGTGGAAGACACCTGTGGGCGGGTGAACTCGGGAACAATTATGTGCTGGACTGAAAAAGTGTGAAATCGGCCTCTCTGGAGTGATCTCAAAGAGGAGAAGCTGCTCTGGGTTTCACGTCAAAGATTCGCTGCTAATGGGTAAAAAGGACGGAACGGCAAGCTCAAGCACGGGCGAGGATAACTTTTTTTTTTTCCGCTGCTTTCTGTCTTGTGGCAGGACAAAAATAAAAAGGCTTTACAGAAATTGTTTTAACTCTGTCACGGTGTCTGAGGGAGGGGAGGCCTGTCAGAGGATCTGTCCTGGCATTGCAAGGGCTATTTCACTTTGCCTTTTTTTCGACACTCATGTAGGGCTGCAAAAATGGCACGATGTGCATTATTATGCGTTCTCGTTTATCGCAATTGCATTTTTGAAACACCAGAGGGCGTCAAGCTCACAGACGCAAACCCAGATATCTCCCTAAGAACAGTGAGAATCCTCCTTTCTAGGGTTACACATTATTTTGAATTGTTTTTTTTCTTCAAGTATAAAAGGAATATTTTCAGTTATTTAAGATGATATGGCCACGATGGAGCATTTCGTTTACAATTTTAAACCATTTGTAGTCATTCCTTTTACTTGCAGGGAACTCGAGAACAAGAAAATGTACCTTGTTTTGCACTGTTTGCACTTCAGAAATGAAAAAGGGAGTGTCTTTTTATTTATCGACTGCAAAATCGATAATCAATGAACTATAAAGTCCACTCAAATGCAGATGGGCTATACTGCTCCAAGATATTAGTAAAATGTCCAGATGCTAAACTGTTTGCATCCCTTGTTTCATATCTCACTGATCTCCTGAAGCAGTATGGCCCCCCCAGGGGTCGTTCAGCCAACGCAAGCCCAGCTGGTGGATGTTTTTGCCTCTTAACTCTGAAATGCATGCTTTGTAATCGTTCGAAACATTTCGAACTTCTCGCGTTGCTCTGCGTGTCCTTGACGCTCGACCCGAGCACCATGCGGTCTGCTCCCCGGTTCGACGGAACGATAACAGGCTTGGGCGCAAACATCTTTTTGTCGGCCATAATGCGAACACAAATTGCTACTCCGCCTCGCAGACACGAGCCCCCCCCCCCCAAGCGCACACACAATGCGTAACAATGTAAAGAAATAAATAAAGGAAGATCCATTTTGAATGGCATGTGATTACCTGCATGAATGATGTGCGACAGATAAAGAAAAGTGCGAGGCGAAAAATAAACTAGCGCGCCTATTTTGTTTTTTCATCTCCCCCGCATTTGTTTTGGTCCGCCCAACCTGCTCGGCGCGACGTTAATGGCCTTTTTTAATGCTCTGCTCAAAACCCATTAAGGAACAAATCCTTCACTACGTCCTTAATTTCTGATGTAATTTCCCTCCCCCCACCATCTTAATTACTCTTTTCGTTCCCCCCGTTTATCACCGCGGCGTACTGCAATGGAAATAATAAGACCTCGACTTCACTTCCGCTGGACCACGACGAAATTTAATTTGACGCGTTTGGCCGCCGGACGCACGTTGTCGCGGGGATGCAATTAAGACAATATTATCTGTTTTTTATTTTAGCCTCAGAGCCAGGACATGTGGGAGCTTTCTGATAAGGAGGGAAGAAATGCAGCACAGAGGGACGGCTGGCCGGCGTCTGTGCCCGTGACTTCAGTGGCTTCCAGAGCAATTAATGGTGTGCAGATTGCTGGACGGCCGGGCTAGCGACGGATGCAGATGTGCTTATTGGCCGGCCAGGTAAGGAAACAGCCGTTTCCCACATGCTGCCCAAGCTCGTTCGAACACAGAACGGAAGTCCACGGGTGAGTCATACACGCTCTGCCTCCTAATTCCCCTCGCTGAGCTTTAAAACGGGGTGAGAGCGTACACCTCTTTAGTAGATAGAGGCGCAAGAATGCATGTGGGAAGCTGTTTTGGATGACATGGACTGGATTTTTTACTTTAATACCTTAAAGTGTGGTCTCACCTTCAGTTAAGTCATCATAATAGACTAAACGAAATCATTACGCGTCTAGACTCCAACCGAAGAACGTCTTAATTGGGTTTACTCTTCTTTTCTGAACCATCGGTCTTTGACTAAGCTTCATGTAATGGCCCAGTACCTTCACATTCTCCTCGAAACACTTTTGTTTTTGCAGTGTTTTGTTTAGAAATCCCTAAATAGCAAGCTGTCCAGGCCCTAAAAGCAGACCCAAACCAGTCACGCTCCCTCCGCCATGCTTCACAGTTGGGATGAGGTTGGTGTCCTTTTCTTCCCCCAAACACAAGAGCTTGGATTTCGGCCCAAACCAGAAATCAATCTGTCCACATAGTCATGTTTCATGAGTAAATAAACACTTTTTATGCTCAGAAGTGTTAACCTTTGTGCTCAAGTGTCAATAATTAAGCACTATAGCCCACCCAGAGAACCTAGTATGTCTTCAAATCTTCTTTGGTCTTCATGCAGTGGCTTCGTCTCGAGCTTCGAGGTGTGTTTTTGGGCATTTTGTTGAAATGAATCCTTCCCCACAGTGATCCGACCATGCATTTTCAGTAGTGGTCTCAGACTTTTGGCCCACACTGTCTATCTGTATTTGTAGTTATTGTATTATTTATTTATCAGCACCCAATTTGATCGAAATGAACCTTGTGGTGACGTAGTAGTTTAGATACTTTGCACAAAGTGTTTTATTTTAAACAATATTATTAATTAACTGCAATGCTTATCTTTGTATCTTTATGAACTTACCCATAACGGAAAAGAAAGTACAACCATGCCATGTTTTCAAGACTGCGATTGTCTTCTCTGTCAGCAGGTGTCGCTTTCGCACGGACTAGTTTGCTGGCATTCGGACGTGAATAAGATGTAGATAAGACAGATTTTTTTTCCTATTATATTTCTTAGGACCGTGGCGAGTTCTTTCAAAGGCCCCGGAGTGCGCACTCTTCTCGATGACGAAGCAGATCGCTGGATTGTTAGCAAAACTAACAAGCAATCTGTCAAAAAATACAGCTTAACGAGAGCAGGAAATTCTGACAGATAGAGGAGAATTAGCTGTAAGAAAATATGCAGCAGAATTGCTGAACTGCAGGGTTTGTTATGGTGGCTGCCTCCTAACGCTTGAGTTTCTGCTCATTATGACGAGGGAGACGGATCCGGGCAAATCCCAGACGGCCCCTTTTCATTTTGTCAGGCTCCAACATGGTTACGGTCTCGTGATGCAAATTGGTCTCCCATTAAAATCCGTCTGCGGGACCTGAAAGCTTGTACATCGGTGTGTCTCTGTTAAGGACTCGGGCGCAAAGCGCGAGCGTTCCCGGGTCCACGTGAAGTTGGGACCGGAGTGTCGCACGTCTCCTAATTTTTGGACCGTGCGTACGCAACCTGCTACGTGTTAGGCTGTCAAAACGCAGGATGTCCTGGTGCGGGGAAATTAATGAAGCTGGCAATGGAGAATTAGCTCTCGCGTTGGGTTTGGTGGCGCGCGGTGCCAGAACGCAGGTGCACAGCTGGGGGGGAGCGGATGATGGGCCAATCCAGTGCCTTCTGTGCCTCACATGGCTAACTGCACTCGCTCGCTCGCCGGAGAAAGAAGAACAAGGATCTGACACTATAAGATAGAGTGATGGACTAGGACTGGAAAATGATGGCTTTTGACTCTGGAGGTTTCTGGTTGCCAGATCTGTCAGAAAAGCGAAATGATACAAACACTTCTGCTAAAAATGGCAGGTTGCACAATTATAAGGTACTTATCGGATCCTTTTGTATGTCCATCCCAAATTCTACCTTTACATACACATTTAGTAGTTGAACTGAGCAGCTGAAGGTTTTGATCTCACACAAAAACATGTGACTGTCCAGATTATTAACAAATATGCAGAGGTGGGAGAAGTACAAATTCCTTACTTACATAAAAGCACTACTAATCTGATAAAATACTCAAGTAAAAGTTGAAGTATGGCTTACATATTTTACTCGAGTAGAACTATCAAAGTACGTGCTACTAAATACTTAAAGTCATACTATTTCTCAAAAACACTTAAAATTTTTCAAACAGGACGTCTTTTATTGAGGGTAAGAGCGACAGATCAGTGACACTGAGTGTAGCCTACATAAGGATTTGTGCTACAACTACATGAATCATCTGCAAAAGTCATTTTCAGACGTGAGGAGCCAAAAATTACAAAATACTTTGTTTTTTTTTTAATAAATGCTGCTAAATTGCTCTAAACTACACATGGTCATATTCAGTAATGCAGTAAATGGTGACATTTAAGTTAGGACCATCACGATCAGGCCATTTTTGGCACGTGCACCCTCGCGCCAGTTGCAACGCGTCAAGCATAAACCTAGGATTCTGATTGGCTCTTTGTTGGATGCCTGAATAGAACTGGCTAAATAAAAAGGAAAATAAATGGGTAGATAAAATGGATTAATAAATAGATTCGTAAAAGCTAAAGTCCGCACAAAGAAGAGCAAGGATCTGATGCAGTGAGGTGCAATAATGGACTAGGACTGGAAAATGCTGGCTTTTAACCTTTAGGTTTTTAGGTGGACAGGCAGAGTTGCCAGATCTGTCAGAAAACGGAACGCAAATGCTTCTCTCACTAAAAATGGCACGCTATATAATTACAAAGTATTTATCGGGTCCTTTTATCTGTCCATCCAAAATTCTGTCTTTGCATGTGCCTCTAGCAGACGCCCTTATAAGGACTTACAAGGATAATGGATCCATAATGGATAAAGAAATAGATTTGTAAACGCTAAAGTAACACGCTCGTTTTGAAAATGTGGTGAGGAAAAGTACAGATTTCTTTTGAAGTAAGTGAAAGTAGAGTGTTAAGTTCCAGAAATAATCACGTACAGATTCCATAAAAAAGAAATGAAGCCAAACGATAAAAGACAAAACAATAATCAATAACTGGAAGGTGTGAAGATTTGAATAAATTCATGTCTGTCAGGTGTGGCCAGGGATCTCAGACATATGAAAGATGAAGCCAAAATTTCAAGCCAGCGTTCAAGCCAAAAGGAGCAGAGACTGGACCAATGAAGTCTTCATTTTTTCACAACAAAACCCAAGCAACTGTAGAGCAAGCACATTACAAAACACTACAAGGTGACACAAATCGAGTGTTTAGTGACGGGAGTGCTTCAAGCACCGGTCGCTAATTACAGAAGCAATGACCGCTAGACTCTTCAACAACAACGAGAGTGAGGTGCTAATTATGCTAATTAAGGCCAGCTCGAAAGATTCACATTGGGCCAACCAGAAAAAACATCCAGATCGAAGCAAAGCAAGAACCGTCTGAACTGAAAATGAGCAGGAACCGTTGTCACCCCCACCCCCCCCACCCGCCTCGGCTAAGGGAAGAGCTCGGAAAGGATGTGCTGGCTTGGGAGGAGGACGCGGCTCGCCTCTGTTTGCCGAATTAATCGCTTCCTAAATGGCTCAGGGCCAGGCAAAAGTTAACATTTGCAGTTTCAAAGGTTTTCAGCGCCTGCAATGAGCCATGAAATTACTGCGTGCCGGGCGAGAAAGCGGCAGCTGATGAAAAGCCCAAGGAGCAGGTCCCACAGGCGGCCGAGGAGGGCCGAGTCTCCCTCTGCAGAGCACGAAGGAAGAGGAGGAAGAGTGTGGGCTGCCGACCAAAGGCCGTGAACTTCAGGAGTATTAGTCAGTGCTCTTAAAGTGGACTGAATCTCTCCGGGCCGACAGCTAAAAATATTACAGAGCAGGGTTAGCATTTTACTAGCACAAGCGACCTAAAACGTGTGGAGGCAGAGCCTAGCTTGTCACTTTGCCAACGAGGAAGAACTCGGATAGTGTTGACCTCTACCCTAGGTAAATTGGAAAGGTCAGCTTTAAACTGCGCCTTTATTGCCCAATCTCTTTTGTGGAATGGAAGTGAATCCCTAGAGGAAGGTAGGTGGGACCAGTTTACCTTGTATTAATATTAGCCAGTGGCTGTGGCTATGCTCTTATGCTAACTGATGTGGAAGGCAGTGACGTCTTGGGTTTCACTAGAAATCCGATGAAGAGAGCTGGATTTTAGTCCAGTAATCAGATTACTCATAGCACGAATACCCAATTATAATCGTTTTCAGTCTGCGCATGTGCGCGAGCCTTCCCCTCAGTTGCCAGGTCTACATAGTCTAAAGACTCGGCATAATTGGCGCTCCTTTTAGTGGATTTTTTCTCGCTGGATGTGGCAACCCCAGAATTAATCCTCAGAAACCCAGCCCCCACCAAAGTGGAAAAAAACACGGTTGCCAGGTCCACTTACAGATTTCGCACCATTTGGGCTTATTTATGTACACCCGGTGCGGGATTCTCAGGCGGGACCTGGCAACCCTGGAATTAAAGGCACCCACTGAATGGCTATCGTACAGTTTGTTGAGACAGAAATGGAATTAAGGATTTGATTATTTAATATTAAAGTTAAAAGTTTACATCACGTCCTTCTGTGAGATTATTGGATGGTCGCAAAGTAAAAATCATCACTGCCTGAGCCGTGTAAACCCGGAGCGTTCCCATTGTGATGTGGGGGGCACCCTTGGTCAAATTCTGTTCCGCTCGTTTTCTAAATGAGCAGAACTTTGATATGATGAATGTAATTAAAATATGACTTGTGCAAAAGTTTCAGGTCCAACGTGTTTTTTTTTCCCTCCGAATTTGTCTTTGAGATTTATTAGACAGATTGCTCAATTCCGGCGGCATCAATATTCAGACTGATCGTAACGCGAACCTTACCCAAGGACCCTCATTAACCATTTTGTTTGTGTTTTTTACCCGATGCACGTTTCAGTGAAATAATTTCGAAGCGTCTCACAAGATGACGATGAACATCAGTCCTTTCCGTCACCGGTTTCGACTGCCAAGAAGCCATATTTTTAGAAGATCTGAACGCGTAGATAATTTGTGCCTCTCTGATTTTAGTCCAATAATTAAAATTATATCTGTGTACGCCGTGTCTTCTGATTTCCGTATTTGGTCTAAATAAGTCGCCTAAGCCCTACCGCTGGATCTCCATGAAGTGATTCTTGTGAATTTAACCCAGAGGAATAATTCCTCAGAGATTACGCTCAAACGAGAGACGACCAAAGTCTCGATCGTGTTATCCCTCATGAAGCGGATCGCGCCGGGCCAAAACTGGAATGACATCACACGCACGTTCGGCTTATCTAAATTTTACGAGGATGTTTTTTTTTTCACCTCGATAATTTCCCTCTAAAACTCCCCCGATTTTTTTTTTCTTCTTTTCACTGTTTGATTTTTCATTCCTCTGTACTTTGGCAATGCACCTTAGAGATTAGCGCTCTTGTCAGAGCCGCAGACTCCCACTGAGTGCGTGCAGAAGCGTTCTGGCTCAGATCAGCCCGAGCTGGAGGTGGGAAATGAACGTAGAGGTGCTGACCCTTATTTCAGAACCATTGCCTTTCTGTCCTTCCACAATTTGAACTCCTTTAGAAGTGTTAATAAATTAATATTTTATGGAGCCAGACAGCGGAGTGTCGGTTAGTTTGCCGTATAACATCCACGCTCCCACAGAATCGCGTCTTATGCCAAGGTTTGTGCACCTCTGGTCAAACTACATAGTGTACCTTTCGTTCCAGAATGTATCTGTCTTACGTAAGTGCATATACCACACTCCTAGCTACCTACCTCACTTCCCTACCCACTGACTTACCCATCAACCCCTCCTGCTAAGAACACAGGAACCTGCGATGATTGTTTACTGGACTAAATAATCCCAATGCACACATTCTCTACATTATTATGGTCAGTAATTTATTTTATATATATACTATTGTGTTATTCTATAGTGGTATATTCTCTATTTTATAATACTCCTCATAATATTGTATGAAAGTCAGATTTATTTCTGTAGCACTTTTTACAATGAAGCATTGTCCCAAAGCAGCATATCTGAACCTGAACCCAAAGCGAGCAAGTCTAGGGCGATAGTGGCAAGGAAAAACCTCTTAAATGTTATAAGGAAGAAACCTTGGGAGGACCTGGACTCAAAAAATGACTTGGATTATATATGTAATAATTAAGCTAAGTTATCTAATTAGTAAGATTATAGTAATAGTTTAAATAAACAAAAACTAAATAAATATTGACATATTTAAAATAGCATATTAAAAAAAATAATATGTAGACTAATAAATTAGACATATTGTAATCCTATGAAGGGTCTAATAACATAGAAAATATAAAACCATAGCATATAAGACAATATTGTAAATGAATAAAATATTTCGTAAAATATAATGGAAGAACAGCTTGCCTGGAGCTGAAGCGGAGTAAGTGGGTGGACTGGAACTGGTGTTATAGTTATTACTGGTATTATAGGTATCTTTATTATAGTCTGTTTATTATTCTGTCTTTGTTTATGATCTTTTCTTTGAATATGCTCTCTCTCTCAATTTTCTTACGTAGCTTCGTTTTATTTAAACAATTTCTGTAAACGTATTAATTAGAAAACTTTGTTTCATTCTTCCTCATATCATTTAGCATCACTTGCTCCTCACCAAGTTTCTTCCTTATAACATTTTGGGAGTTTTTCCTTGCCACTGTCACCCCAGGCTTGCTCAGTTGGGGCTTTTGGGACCAGATGTTTGTAAAGCTGCTTTTGAGACAAAGCTCCACTGAGATATAAAACTATGAAAAATGTTAATACGTTGAATGACGTATTGAGAACATAAAAGCACATTTCCATGGTGTTAAGGTCCTAATCTAACAATCTGCTTATGTGTAGGATAAAAATGAATAACGTCATAATATCTACGATGGGAAATTCCCCAGCGCCTGTTATTAGCATTTTTAAATCTGCTAATATTATGGACCTAAAATTGATCTGTAATTACATGTTGAAGTGAATTGACGGGAGACCCCTCCCTGCTAGAGACACCACCTATTAGTGGTAATGGGGCTTAACGTGTTTATCTAGCTGTTAACATATTAAGGACATTTCAATATGTTATGCCTGAAACATAAAACATTAATGCTCCATTGTTAGGCCATATTCGGAACAGGATGTTTATAGACGGGTGCCTAATTAATTAACGAATGCATTAGGATTTAATGTGAATTGTTAACTTTCCTTGCACCCTCATTAATATGAGCCCTATGGGCATTGCAGGGCTATAATTTCTTACTCTCCTCTTAACTCCTCTCTCTCTCTTGCTCTCTCTCTCTCTGTCTGTGGCTATTTCATGCTGTTAGATTGATGGATGACAAAGTAATTAATCACTGGGAGAAACATAGCAGCACGTCGGTGCATATGTGACACACATCACAAATTCCTCTTTCATTCTGTCTGCCACAAAAGACTCTCAGACTGTCAGCAAATTTACTGCTACAAGAAAAACATTGGTGAACCCTTACCTAGATTACTGCATTAATTACTCTAAATGGGTTATCCAAGGTACGGTATTAGACACCAGTGGCGGCAGGTGGTTTATAAATAAAGGGACACACGTACGGTATTGTTGACACACGACTTCATTTTTCTGGCCAGCCGTGGTAGTACGCTTCCTATATAAGCACTTAATTGCGCTGCCTAATGTGCAAATGCATCTAAGATCCTCAGATCTTAGACTTGGAAGTGCCAAGAGCCATTTTAATAGCTCTAGCACAGGTATAAGATAATATGTAGCACCTTTAGCCATTTTTATCATGACTAAAGGTGCTACATATTATCTAATACCTGTGCTAAAAGTCAGTCTCAGATGGAACAATTCAGGAAGGGCATCAGTTTGAAAATACCTCTAAGCAAGCGAGATTCCAAATGGGAACACGCCCGGTTACCCACAGCTTTGCAAGTGTGTTGCTTTCCGAAAATAATAATAATAATAATAGCAGGTGGGCAAGAACCGGACATTTGCACTTGACTAAGTGAAAACTACATCCAATCCGGGTTTGGAACTTGCCAGGAAACGTGGCGCCAGAGGGCAGAGCGACCCGCCGTCAAACGGATCCGGCGTCTGAGCGACACGGCTATTCTGCTGGTCCCTAATTACCAGCGCCTGTCCAGAATGTTCCGTGCCCTCTCCATCTGTCGCCTCTGCCACCAGCAAAGAGGCTCCCTTCACCTCGTGGAGCGGGTAACAAATGAGAGGCCAGAACCTGGCCTGAACAGAGGTGGAGCCACAGCAGGGAGCCTCCGTTACCCAGAAAGCACCACGTCACTGGGAACAGCGGATACATACACAGTGGACACATTGAGATGCTTTAGAGACACCAGTTAACACATCTTTGGAATACTGACAACTCCACATAGGCATTGGCTGGCCCAGGACTTGAACCCAGGTCGCTGTAGAGAGGCTGCAACCATGCTGCCCTCCAGCCCATCAGGCTCTCGTAATTCCCATTTAAAGTTCTATCCACAGTGCTTTAACTTTCTTCGAGAACTTTCCTTTTGATTACACTCCTTACAGAAAAGATGCGAGAGCCTGTCAGAAACCATGTACCGTCCCCTTCTTTACTTTCAGCCACTCATTATGGGCTGGAAGGCCAACCGAGGGCCCAGGCGAGCTCTCTGCTTTCACGGAGGGACGCGCCGAACGTTTTCCCCGAGACTTGCCGAGTTGAGGGAGGCGAAACTTTTCAGTGGCTGGCTGAAGAGAGCGTGATCAAGAGAGAGAGGAAAAGGGCGGCCCAGCCCACGGTGGCCGAGATCAGCTCTCTCTGATCCAGCCACATCTCCACATCCTCTGTTCGTTTCCGAACACTTGATCTTCTGAAAGTCTTAAACACCTTTGAGAAGGAGGCTTGGGACAAAACTTTCAGCCTTTGAAGAGAGGATTGATGCCACTTTGAGATGTTCTTCCACTTTGTCCATAGTGTTCTCCTCCAAGAGTGTTCAGCTACCTAACGATGCGCTGGATGTTTGTCTTTGTCGGGGTTCACCCTTGCAGATCGGCAGCTGTTGGGGACAGTGGGGAGCTATTAACCTCACCCCTCTCCCTGAACCTACGGTATACAACAGGCTTGAGGGAATTCTTAGGACTTTTTATACTACGTTGAGATGTATGGTTCATTCCTCATATGGTGTGGGACTCTGTAGCTTGGAGTCCAAGAGAACTGGGAGTTGCACCAACCATCAAATATAAAGATACGATGCTTAGTGCTCTCCTTAGAGTGTGTCCGGCTGCCCTTCGCCATTTCATTGGCTGCATGTAGGAGCCAACAGGCAGACGAGCGTCTGGTTTTAATTGTTGGTTTAGGTTCACCTCCACCGTTCCTCTACCGAGCAGAGACGCTCAAACCGAGGAGCACAGTCACTTCCAGCAAGAAAGCTTCTCCCGTGTTAAATGAGCTCCCAAAGGGAACGTGGGGCGACAGCAGGGGAGGGGCGAGAAGGCATTATCTTTCTCGCTAATGAACGATTGTCTAATTTCTATCAAACGCAGTCCGCAGGCCCAGGCTGCCTCGGCCCTATCTCTCTATAAACACTGTCACGATAAAGGAACGTTAAAAGAAAAGGGGGGGAGGGGAGGGGCGAGCGCGAGAGGGAGGTGAGAGCTGTCAAGAGGGGCGACGTGGTCATAACGAGAGCTGGAGGATGTGGAGGGGAGAAAAGTTCCCCTTCTGTCTTTCGTTATCTTCCATTTCCTGAGCTCGGCCCGGCCACATGAATAATCTCGAAGTACAGACAATCGCGCAGCGCTGCGCCAGATAAAATTCGGGTGACATAATATCAACTTCCTTCAAACCCCCCACCCCCTTCCGAGGCAGTTATTAGAATATCAGTACAGGCAGTAATTAATTTCAACTTTAATTACTCGTGCTGCTCTCGCCGATTAGATCGGGGGGTTTTAGATGGGTTATTAAAGCAGCTGCCAACTATACGGTGTGTAAATTTCAGCTCCCCTCAAAAAAGGTGTGTGTATTCATTTTCCCAGCTCCCTCTTAACCTGCTCGGCGAAACGTCGCAGTAAAGACGCTGCGCGATACGACTGAATCGTAGATATAATCGGGCTTAGTGGGCGGTTTTTGTTTCTTGAAGGTCACTCAGAATTAATATGGCTTTGTGATTATCGAGGGAACGCAGCATTAGCCGGGTTTGATCAGGGGAATCAGTTCTGATAAACAGGGTTCAGACCGAATCACCTCGCGCAAAGTCAACTTCTAATTACAGTGGGCTGGGCGGGACCACCAGGCACCAGGGTGTATTCTTACACACACCAGTTAGAGATGCCAGTTAACCTAATGCAAGTCTGTGAAATGTGGAGTAAACTCACACCGACATTGGGAGAACATGCAAACTCCACACATGCGGCAGCTGGGCTGGGATTCGAACTCAGGTCTCTGGAGTTGTGAGGTAACGGGGTTAATCGCGGCACCACTGTGATGCCAATCGGAAGGTGCCCAAGCAAGCCTAATTGACGTTTGCCGTTCAGTCTGGGGCATAAATGTGGTAAATAGATAAATAAATGGAGTGTGTGTACATGAAGTTAAACTGGTCTGCTTCGGCACCACCCAAGCTGTTCTTTCATCGCTTTTTTTTTTATCATCACGTTTCATCAAATTTTTACATTATGCTGTTCGATAGTTTTATTTATTTTCACTATTTTTTTGTATTGTCTATTTTATTATAGTCTTCATAATATTTACATTTCTCTCAAATATTCGTCTATGCATTCTTATACTTTATTTGAATTATTATATTTCTCTTTTAATATTTATTTAGCTTCCGGTAATTTAAACTATTACTATAAACGCATGAATTTATAGTAATAATGTAGGTTAATTCTTACATGTAACACCTAGGATTCCCAAGGAGGTTGGGTCCTCCCAAGGATTCTTCCTTTTTGGGAGTTTAGGGAGTTGTTCTTTGCCACGGTCGCCCTAGGCTTGCCAAAATTGTAACTCTGCTTTGAGACAATGCTCCATTGTAAAAAGCACTATAGAAATAAATCTGACTTTGACTGAAGATCTAACCAATGAGATTGCTAGTTTGATCTTATTACCCACCAATCCAGGACAGAAAAGACCTAATTGGATAATCTCCCATGTGAAAATTTGAACCATTTTGCTTCTATGCAAAACAATAAGATAGACATATAGAGAAATAGGTGGGAAGGTTACATGCAACAAGAACTTTGAAATAAAAACGAACTCAATATAAAGGCATAACAGTTAGACACTTAATGAGACGTCTTAGACTCTGAAGGTCTAGACGGCAGTAAGCGTTCCCCACCGCTATCATTTATCCAGCTACCTCAACTCTTACAAAACCGCAGCAATCTCTGTAATAGACACAAAACACCCCGTTCCCTTCATAACACAATCACACTATATTGTTTACTCTGACATTCTGATGCTCTCCATGGCTGATGATGAGTATGAGTTATGTGCTCAGGACATCTGATGGAGGGTCAAATTCAGCGCATTAATTCAGAGCTCTGTTAAGCTGTTTTCGTTCACTCCCACAATGCACGTGGTAGCCGGGTCTAATAAGGGCACTGTGAATCTCCTTCCTCATCAATCACGGCCTCATCTTCGCATGCTGTATGCAAATAGTCCTCCAGAGTGCTCTTGCTCTCTTGAATGTGCAAGTGGGATTGTAGTATTTTCACAATAACAACCTGGTGTATATCTGTATCTATCTATACATTCACACTGCCTGGCCTAAAAAAAAAGGTCCACACACTAATATTTCGTCGGATCGCCTTTAGCTTCAGGTTAGCAGCACACAATTTCCACATGCTTCTGCAATATCACAACATTTTATTTCTGTCCAGAGTTGGCATTCTTTTTCCACAAGATCTTGTATGGATGATGGGAGTTCTGGATTAGTGCGCCAAGTCTTCTCCAGCACATCCCAAAAAATTCTTCAATGGGGTTCATGAGGTTTCTGGAATCGGTGGTGGCCAATCCATGTGTTATAATGGTGGCTCATGCTCCCTGAACCACTTTTTCGCAATTTGACCCTTCTGAAACAGATGAACATCTTTTCTTTCGACATGGTTGTTTAACAAGTGAGAAGCTATTCACTGCATCAGTTAGGGTTAGCCTAGCGGTTAAGGTACTGGACTCTGAACTAGAAGGTCCAGGGTTCAAATCCCACCTCTGTCAAGCTGCCCCTGTTGGGTCCTTGAGCAAGACCCTTAACCCACAATTGCTTGGATTGTAAGACTGTACCAACTGTAAGTCGCTCTGGATAAGGGCGTCTGCTAAATGCTGTAAATGTAAATGTAAATGGGTTAAAGAACTCGTTGCCAGGTGAAACATAATCACCAGTATGTGTATGTGTGTATATATGTGTATGTGTATACAGTGTGTGTGTATGTGTACTGTAATGTATGGTATGTGTAGATATATATATATATATATATCTACTATATATCTATATATATATATATATATTATATATATAAACAGAAAACATAAACAGCCAAGACATTGTTGCTAAATGTGGGAGAAATGGGCAAATCGTTATGGGGCGATTCTTCAATTGGGCGGCCTTTTTCCCCGTCGTGAATTAAATAATAAAATAAAATTTGTAATAATTTTGTTTTAATTACAGTCGAATTTCTGACTTCAAACGCCTAATTACTTGAACAATTCAGACATCAAACACCACTGAATTTTTTTTTTGCCCCAGACTTCACACATGGACACCCTAAATTTAACACTCAATGGTGCGATCTTCCAAAGACGGTGCACGGAATCCAGTTCTGTAGGTGGCGATAAAGCACCAGTATGGTACGCAAATTGACATAAAACCCAAAAGAACTGGAGCGCAGTCGTAGGCATATTATATATTATATTATATTATATTATTATTATTATTATATTATGTATATGTATATTATGTCAGTCTATGAGTGCAATTTCATACACCCTTTGCTTTATTCATGCTTTTAATCAGTAATTATATATGAATATAGGCGTGAGAAGCAATCATTTGGGGGTGGGAAACGGATTTATCCTATGTACACTACTACTTATGGGAAAATTAGATTTTGAAAGGCCTTCTGATATCAGTTAAGTTCGAATTCCAAGGTTGAACGGTTTTTGTTGTTTTTTTATATACAAAATGTCATATAAAAATGTATACATTTTAATGTTTATACGCTTTAAAGACTTCATGCAGTTACAGCTAAGCTTATATAGAACTTACATATGTACTTAAACGTTAATAATTTATACATAATGAATACTTTGTCTCATTAATGGTGCCGTGTTGTTTTTCAGAAAAAAAGTTGGTAGGTCATGGATTTCCTAATGCTACTCAACAGCTGGTATAAGCTGCACATTAAATACGTCTAAATAATAATGTTTTTGTGTGACATACCACCGTAACGACGTAAATCACGCAGATCAGGAGGAATATCCACATTTCCAGACATCAAGCTTATATATATATATATATATATATATATATTTTTTTTTTATGAGGCCTTTGGATGGTGAGGAAAGAGGTTCTAGATCCCTAATCTGAAAACTGCCACCACACTTTTGGAGCAGTGACAGAAGAAGATGCCGAAGATAAAGTCGCGGTAATGAAAGTGGATGCCAACGTGGGGAGACAGTTTATAACAAAGAGCGTGTCAGTGGGGGGAGATGTTTAAAAGAAGTTCAAGAAAAGAGATAAAGGCCCGGGACGATGTTATCTCTCGGATTGAAGAAAGCACTCAGGCGACGGCAAAAAAAAAAAACGCGCCTCCCATCACTTAATCGTGTGTTGCTCCACCCAATCCTATACCTGCTTTCCATCATATGCTATTTCCCCACTCCAAACACTCCATTTTCCACGTGGGTGGGTGAGAGAGAGAGGATGGAGGATAATAGTTTGTAGTTCAGAAAGAGATAGCGCTCAAATCGGTCCACAGGTCACCTTATCGGGATTCAATTAAAATATGAAGGGACCTTGTATTTCTTGAGTTCGTTTGGACGCCGCCACCTATCGGCACATGCATTAGGGCGATGTGAGATGTTTATGTAGCGTCGCTCGAGGTCAGCGTCGGGTTCACCCACTCAATCCAACTTTAAAGGGAACTTTGAACGTTTTTACCTTTTGTTTACTTGCAGTGTGATTCACTCTTTGGCGAGTGTAAAAATATCCCCTTCGTCTTCAGCCTTCTGGTCGTCAGCCTGACCTTACAGAATTAGAAAGCGTTCCCGAGACGTTTGCAAAAATGTTGCATAAATGTGCAGCTTTCAGTGATGTAGTGTAGCTCTAATCCTAATCCTAATCCCTCGCCATCTTAATGAAGTATTAAAAGCAGTGAGATTTCCCTTGTTAAGACAAGTAAAGAAGTTCTTTACCTAAGTAAAACTACTACAAAGGGAAAGCGATCTGGCTAATGAGCTTTTCAACCACCGGCATCATCGCTGTTTTGAACTCTCGCTCTTGCAGCCCTTTATGTGTTTTTGTACATTCTAAAGACCTGTGTCAAAGCCCTAGTTTATGTTAGTGACTGAATTAACGCCCTGTCTAAGGTTGGTTTGTTTCTCAAAATGCATGGTGCCAGGATTTTTTTAGATCTGTAATGGGAGATACTTTTTTTGTTCTTATTATTCGTCAGTGTTCAGGAGTTAAAACTCCAACCGTGTTCAAGACAAAGTCAGACAAAGCAAGCTGGCGCACTTTTCAAGTTGCCGCATCAAGACGGTTGAGCCAAGGACTGGAAAAATCGCTTGCACTTTAGCACATTTTGTGAATTAAATTTAGCTAAACAGTGTTCCTCCAGCTTGCTTCCAAATGGACAGCCACCATCTCAGCATGGTGCTCAGCAGGCCAACGGACACTGCGAGCCGTGCTTGAGCAGTTGTACGAGTTAGAGGCCGGAGGAACCCCTCTGAGACGAAGGCCAATCGTACACTTTCCCCACATGGTCTGGGAGGGATGCTCTCTTATTTATGCAAAGGGGGAGGGTTAATGAATCCCAACAAAGTCCGTCTATTAGCATTAACTAACAAGAACTGGAATAATATGGAGCATCCACACATCCATACCTAGTAAGAGTCAAAATCAACTGCAACTACAATTCAGTAGTTCTACTATGTATAGTATTACGATGAAATAGGTTCAAAAGCAAATATTTCCATCAAGACAGTGACACGACTGACTCAGCTCCTTCTGGAAAAAAAAGTAATAAAATAAAGCAGCAATCCTCCGTTATCTTTCCTTTCACTGAAATCTGATTTCCCAAACAGGACAGAACAAATGAGGTGAATCAGTGAAGAGATGATCTTAGATGAAGGGACGTTGCTGGAATTTCTCTGCTTTGCTGTTTAAACAACGGCCGAGATAAGATTCGGAGACAATAACAGAGTCGAGGCGCTTGGCCTCCCGGTAGATTAGCGGAGGGCTGACACACCTCCAACACCCCGCCATCACACTCCATCTTCCAACGGCTTTTAATTGAGCCTTTTACCATCTACTGCATTTCTGTAACTGTCTGTCTGTGCAGTTCTACATGGTCTTCAGGATAGGCGTCGATACTGCATAAGGAACTGAAATCCTCAGTACTGTAGCTGTAGCCATACTTGGACTTAAGCCTTAAAAACTGGATATTTGGACCAATGTATATTTTAATGTTTACAACCTCCCATTCCAGTACTAACCCGTCCAATGTTAGTACCAATCTTTACTGATCCAGTACCAAACCTTCCAATATCAGTACCAAACCTTCCTGCTCAAGAACCAAACCATCCAATGTTAGTACCAAACCTTACTGATCCAGTTCCAAATCTTACTGATCCAGTACCAGACATTCCTGCTCAGTAAACAAACGTTTCAATGTTAGTACCAAACCTTACTGATCTAGTACCAAACCTTACAATGTCAGTACCAAACTTTCTTGCTCAACAACCAAACTTTCCAATGTTAGTACCAAACCTTACTGATCCAGTACCAAACCTTCCAATGTTAGTACCAAACATTACTGATCAAGTACCAAACCTTCCAATATCAGTACCAAACCTTACTGATCCAGTACCAAACCTTCCAATATCAGTACCAAACCTTCCAACGTTAGTACCAAACCTTACTGATCCAGTACCAGACCTTCCAACGTTAGTACCAAACCTTACTGATCCAGTACCAAACCTT
>JAJAGP010000979.1:0-32500 GCA_025084515.1 Ancistrus triradiatus
GAGAGAGAGAGAGAGAGAGAGAGAGGTTGATGCTTTCCCTCCTCCTCCTCCTCCTCCCTTCATTCGCTCGTCCTCCCTCCCGCTCGCTTTCCTTCAAGCTCATTTCTCAACGAGCTTTCTGACCAAGACAATGTAGCGCTTCTCCTCCTTCTGCACTCCAGTCTAAAGCCGCCGCCGTCGCTGCTGCTGCTGCTGCTGCTGCACCGCCGACCTGTTTCCACGGGCATCTCTATCTCTCCTGCATCGCACCTGCAGCCATAAACCACGAACGGAGTCCAGGGAGAACGGGGAAAGAAAAGAGAGACGCTGCATTCCAATCACGTCTCACTTCACCTCGTTTGCCTGGGAACTGCGAGGGAGGAGGAATCTGTACCAGAAGGCGAGATCTCACAACTCTTTTCGGGCTTGTTTTGCTGCGGATGGTGCCGAACTCCTTCGGGAAGAGAGGTGCCCTAAATCGTCGGACGTGGGATGACACGGACTCGCCTTGGGCTCGATTTTCAGTCCAGTGCCTGGACCTTTCTCTCTGAGCACAAGGGGAAATAGAAATCCTGGAAGGTGTTGGGAAGGTGTTAAGGAATTATTATGGAGGGCTGCTGTTCGTGGACTCTGTGATCGTTTTCGGTTGCAGTGCATGTCTCCATCGAGTCCCAAACCTCCGGAGCACCCGTCTCCACCTCCATCCCGGTGCAGGAGATGTAAACTTGGAGCTTGCTGAAAAAAACCCAAGTAGGTACCTGCTGAATTGGGAATACATACACCACACACACACACACACACACACACACACACACACACACACACACAGTGTCGTGTCGTGAAGTGAAGTGATTCTTTAGAGCGCAGTGGCCACAAAGTATCCTATTCATCCTCGGCATTTCATGCCCATCACCATTTTATCCGTGGATGCTTGAAGGAAGTCTTTCATCGATCGCCTTTCTCAGAAGTCTGCGAGATCGGGGCAGAGCATAACACGTTTGGGACTTGTCCGATATATCGATAGCTAATTAAGTGTGTTCAGAGTGTGGAAAGGCAAAGGGTCTTAGGTACGCATCGGTGCTCTAACGAGAGGTCGGAGATCCTTTAGGACTTTGAGCAACGGAACGTCGATCTATTTACGTATGAAGAATGCTGCCAAACATCCGGCTAGTCTTGAACGATGGTTGTGTGTGTGTGAGAGAGAGAGAGAGAGAGAGAGAGAGTGTGTGTACGAGTGTAGGAGGGCGGATGGGTGGACGGGTGAGAAAGAGAGCTGGCTAGATTGAGAGAGACGAGATGAGAGCCGCTGTCTGATCTGATGGATGCGAAGAGCAGCGTGATTAATTGGAAAGCAGAACGAGGCTGCGATGAAAAAATGCCTCGTCACCGACGAGCCTAACGATACGGGCGACCTTCCAGAAAATCAAAGGAATTATGCGTAAATATGGGCGTGTGCCTCGTCCCGGCACAACCGGAACATCGCGTCATTGTCAATTTGTTGCTGCGAGATGATGTAGGACGAGTGCTTCCCTGTTTGCCGCTCGTGTCCTCGCGTTATTCTTTTGTACACCGGAGCTCGCGTACTTGTGGGTCTGACTCCTGTCTCTGTCTCTGTTTCAGTGCTGTGAAGTGGCTCTCGGCCGTAACTTCATCAGGTCTTGGAGGAAGGATGCTGTGGGTAACCCTGCTAAGCACAATAGCTTTAGGGTGGACTACGCCGATCCCCTTGCTGGACGAGTCGGAGGAAATCGACGAGCCTTGCTTCGACCCCTGCTACTGTGAAGTCAAGGAGGGCATTTTTCACGTGCAGTGTGACAGCAAAGGATTTACAAATGTCAGTCAGATCTCCCAGTCGTGGACCAGGCCCTTTAAGCTCAACCTGCAACGGAACTCCATGCGCAAGCTGTACTTCAACAGCTTCTTGCACCTCAACAACGCCCTGTCGCTCAACCTGGGCAACAACGCGCTGCAGGACATTCACGCCGGCGCCTTCAACGGCCTGAGCATTTTGAAAAAGCTCTTTCTCCACGAGAACAAGCTGGAGGTGTTCCGCAACGACACCTTCCTCGGACTCGAGAGCCTAGAGTACCTTCAGGCAGACTACAACGTCATAAAGAGGATAGAAAACGGTGCTTTTCGCAACCTGCACAAACTCAGAGTGCTTATTTTGAATGACAATTTGATACCCGCGCTACCCAGTTTGTTATTCAGGTCCGTGTCGCTGACGCACCTCGATCTGCGAGGCAATCGGTTAAAGTCGCTTCCGTACAAGGGGACGTTGGAGTACGTGGGCAGGAGCTTAATGGAGATTCAGCTCGAGGAGAACCCCTGGAGCTGTGGATGTGAGATCGTCCAGCTCAAGACGTGGCTCGAGAGAATACCCTACACGGCTCTGGTGGGCGACATCACGTGCGAGTACCCGTTCCACCTTCACGGAAAAGATCTCCGTGAGATCAAAAGGAGTGAACTTTGCCCGCTCCTCTCGGAGGCCGAGATAGAGGTGAAATTTGGCATCCCAAGGTTACCCTTCAGTAACGAGAACACTTGGCCCACCAAGCCCTCGTCCATGCTGTCATCATTTCACAACACTGCCTCGTCGGTGGAGTACAGGGAGAGACACGTTAAGCCAACAAAACGACCCAGGCCGACTAAAACGCCACCAACTCCTCGGAGCCTTTATCCTGGTCAGAATCAACCCCCGGTTCCTGGTTATCAAACCAGACCACCCATTCCTATAATCTGCCCCACGGGATGTATGTGCAACCTTCACATCAATGACCTGGGCCTTACAGTCAACTGTAAAGAGAAAGGATTCCATAACATCTCAGAGCTCCTGCCACGTCCGTTAAACGCAAAGAAACTTTATCTCAGTGGAAACCTGATTCAGAAAATCTACCGCTCAGACTTCTGGAACTTCTCCAGCCTGGATTTACTCCATTTAGGTAACAATCGGATATCTTACGTTCAAGAAGGTGCCTTCATCAACCTGCCCAATTTGAAAAGTCTATACTTGAATGGTAACGATATAGAACGGTTAACGCCAGGCATGTTCCGCGGTCTCCAGATGCTCAGCTATCTTTATTTAGAGTACAACGTCATTCGGGAGATCCAGCCTGCCGCATTCAGCCTGATACCAAACCTCCAGCTGGTTTTCCTGAACGACAACCTGCTGCGAACCCTTCCTGTCGACGCTTTTGCCGGGACCTCCTTGTCGAGGCTGAATCTACGCAACAACTACTTTCTCTACCTGCCCGTGAGTGGAGTGCTGGAGCACCTGGACTCCATCGTTCAAATTGACCTGCACCAGAACCCCTGGGAATGCTCGTGCGACATCGTCCCCCTCAAGCAATGGATCGAGAAGCTCAGCTCCGTCATCGTGGTCGGGGAGGTCATCTGCAAGACTCCGGAGTTCGCTTTCGGAAAGGACCTGCGCAACCTGGAGCTGGAGGTCATCTGTCCTGAGCTGAAGTTCTCCACTGCTTCTCCTGGCCTTGCGAACGACGTCACGTCCACCAGCGACTCTGGGTTAGGATATGCTCCTTCCACAGGAGCGGTGCCACTTTCAGTGCTCATCCTGAGCCTCTTGATCCTGTTCATTTCCTCGGTGTTCGTAGCCGCCGGCTTGTTTGCTTTCGTCCTGCGGAGGCGGAAGAAGCTGCCCTTTAAGAAGCGCCAAGAAGTGGTGGATCTGACCGGGATCCAGATGCAGTGCAGGATATTCGAGGAACAACAAACGTCCTCGCCTGAAAAGCCCACCACGGGGCACGTTTATGAGTACATTCCACATCCAGTCACTCAGATGTGCAACAATCCCATCTACAAGCCGCGAGAAGGCGAAATCGATGGCCAACGGTTCGCAGAAACCAAGGAGAACAGCAGCAACTATCGAACTCTCATGGAGAAGGAGAAGGAGTGGACCATGGCCGTGTCTAGTTCCCAACTCAACACCATTGTGACGGTCAACCAATCCGGAGACGTGGCTGGATTTCACGAGAACGGGGTCCTTTGCCCGACAGTCATCGACAGCCAGAGGCCGACGCCCACCGTGGGGTTTGTGGACTGCCTTTATGGCACCGTCCCCAAACTGAAGGACATGCACGTAGCACACGCGCACCCTCCGGGAATGCAGTACCCTGACTTGCAGCAGGATGCAGGTTGAAGGAAACTCTGCTTTTCACCGCGGGCAAAGGGGTTTCCGAGCAAACCCAAAACGAATACCTTGAGGTAAGGGGCCAAACTTCAGACCAAGCCGGATTACCTCGAAGTCTTAGAGAAATCATATCGCTTCTGAAGACGTTGAGTAAGCTGTACTTCCATACATAGCGACCCCCCACGTCTAAATCACTATCGAGAAAAAAAGCATGAGATAAATATATATATCTATACATATATCACAAAAGAATTCCCCCCCAAAATCGCTTGGGAGAGAAGGCCATACTCAGATATTCAATGAAGTGCCTTTTTTTTCAGAGTAGCCAGCAATGTATCAACCCTTATTTTTATATGGAACACATTTATTCATGCCATGGGAGGCGCCCCCCAGGAGTGACCGCAGCAGCCTTACGCCGGGCGACCGCCGGAGGACTGTTACGCCACGGCCTCTCGCACACGTTCGGATCTATCAAAAAATGGCCTGGCACAGTTCTGGTGCAGTTGCTGCATTTTGCAGGGCTGGTACTGCTCATCCTTAACAGAGATACGGTGCAACTGTTCGGTTGGTCTATTTATTTCTATACTCACATAAGAAAAAGATTTAAAAAAAAACAACTCGCAAAAGACGCGCCCAAAGGATCGAGGTTTTGTGGAGATGGAGATATCAAGGCACTTTGTTAAGACGAGACCCTGCTTCTGGATATTCCCCTCCACTAACGGCTTTGTAGGAAGCACTTTTAATGTTTTATTTTGTTTTTCCTCTCTCACACAAAGATTTGAAGAAGAAAAAGATGTGCATATATTTATTCTGTAATTTCAGTGAGAATGTAATTGTAAAGGGTAATGTTAAATCTATGTATAGTGAGTATGCGTCTGGTATAGCCTTCTTAATAAAAAGCAAGGGCGCCGACCCTCTTAAATCCAAATAAACACAAGGGTGCGGATCGATTTGCCGTTTGTGAGGAGCGCGGTCGCCGCAACGTGGCGCCGGGTGGCCGGCGGTGGTTTTAGTTTTTATTTTTAATCTGCAAGCACAAAACCCGCTAGAAAATGCCTTTAAACCCCCTGCTGAGGCAGCTGCCGCTGTGACGTCAAATAAACCTCCTCCCTGCTGCTGTGAAATGGGAACGAGAGCGAGACGGTGCTGCTCTGCTTTTATGTACATTACTGTAGGCGGTCCTGCTCAAATTGATCTTTAGAGAGATATGGATCGTGTTCAGAGCACAAGCACCCACTCTGGGGGTAAATACAACTGAATTACAGCCCTGGGCAAACCTGGAGGGATTGGCCTGCAGTCGATGGCAGGTGTCAGTACACGTTCTGTCCACAGGAGGGCGAGGGCCCAGAGAGGAGAGACAGATTTGTGAACGCCTTTTAGAGAAGCAGGCAAAAAAATAGATGAAAGGAGAAAAAAGGACGAAATCACTTTCTTCCTTTTATATGTAAGCTTTTGCTATCCCAGAAAAAAAGTTTTTCTTTTGTAGGATGATCATCTTAAGTAAGATACCTTCGGTTTAATGTGCTCCATTTATGGCCTGGTTGCTGCTTCTTCCACAATTTGGAAGCAAACCTTTAAACAGGAGTGCTGGTGCATCTTAAACGGGCTTTTTATCAATCGAGACCTGATTTGTGTGCATTTAAAACTAAAATGTGAGCAGGAACAGAATCCATCTTATGCAAAAGTTTGAAGGTTGTGTATCATGGTTTCTTGCATGATTTCCGAGGCTTGAGTGGAGCTTTAGGGTGGCACAGGGTTGATCAAGGGCCATACATAGAGACAATGCCCAAACTATACATTCACTAAAGTACAGACGCGTTTAAGATCGAATATGTATATTTTACATTTAAAACCCAGGTGCATTTGAGAGTCTCTGTGGTGCCTTTAAGCCTGACATAAACCCACATGTGGACAAAAGTATTGGGACACAAACCTACCATGTGGCCAAAAGTATTAGGACACAAACCAATGTGGAAAAAAGTATTAGGACACAAAACCCACTGTGGACAAAAGTATTTACGACACAACTCTCATGGAAAAAAAGTATTGGGGACACAAACTCACATGAGGCCAAAAGTATTAGGGACACCAAATTCACATGAGGCCAAAAGTATTAGGACACAAACCCACTTGTGGACAAAAGTATTACGAGACAAACTCTCATGGAAAAAAGTATTGGGACACAAACTCACATGAGGCCAAAAGTATTAGGACACAAATTCACATGAGGCCAAAAGTATTAGGACACAAACCCACTTGTGGACAAAAGTATTACGACACAAACTCTCATGGAAAAAAGTATTGGGACACAAACTCACATGAGGCCAAAAGTATTAGGACACAAATTCACATGAGGCCAAAAGTATTAGGACACAAATCCACATGTGGCCAACAGTACTGCATATAACAATAAAGTACGACAGCATGATCAGGAGCATTTAGTTACTTACTCACCATACTGGATTTGAAAAAGCCTGTCTTTGTTTCCTGCCCCACTGCACTTATCATGTTAGTATCAGTCAGCTGGAAGGGCCCATATATGACCGTAGCAAGTAATGAAATACTCTATTTTTTTAAAATAACTAAAGGAATCAATAGTTTCTTAGCTTGGAGGTTTAAATGAATGGTACACAACAGACATGTTTGGTCACTTGTTCTTAAACAGTACATTTTTTAATTAGATTAAAAAAATTATAATATTATATTATTATATCAGTCTATGGGTGTGATCTCAGACACGTCCTCAGCCTCGGTGCCACTATCCCAGTGACAAAACATCCTGAAACTGCATTTGCCTCAGCGGCAATACCATTTCACTTTATTTTTGCCTGTTTCCTGTAGGAATTGGTTTTATGCATTGTATCACAATTTTGCTTTATTCATGCTCTTATTCATTAATTACATAAGAAAATAGGAGTAAAAAACAACCATTTGGGGGTCAAAAATGGATTCCTGGAGTCCTATTTATATTACTTCTTATGGGGAATTAGATTCTGACTTCGAATTAATCGGCGTTCGAATGGCCTCTGTGGAACCAATCAAGTTTGAATTCAAAGGTACCGTTGCGAAAACAATCGTATATCTAATCTAATGGTGGTCTAAGACTTTTGCACAGTACTATATATATATATAGGTACTCCCCATTTTACGATGCCGTGACTTACATTATTTTGACTTTACTATGGAAATCCGATAATAAACATAAATATACAATCAGCAGGGACCATACTCTGAATTATGACTTTTAAATTTTCCTGGGCAAATGATATTATGCACACACACAGTACTCTCCCACACTGGGATGAGAGGGTCAGCAGTGCGTGGCGTAGATAGTCACGTGCCAGGAGCGATGATTGCTGGGAACTGTAGTGACGAAACGCTTATGTGGGCTGCACTATGAAATATGGTATATATTAAAATCCTGAATAAAGTTATGGTGGATTTGTCTGAATAAGACCTCATCGTAAATTGGGGACTACCTGTATATATATAAAATATATATAAAATTCAAGTCTGTAGAAATACTCCATATCTGGTTTTCTTCCCTGTACAAGTGGTTAAAGTTATTTTTATTTAGAAAATCAAAACATCCTGTGCTCAGGGGTGCTTTTTACATTACATAGATAAGATGCAAAAAGTAGACTTTACTATTAAAAATTAAGCAATATATTATTACATATTTAATGTATGAAATATTTTGTAACATGTTCCCTGATACATTAAGATAAAGTTACTTAAATTGCAAAAATCTTGACAATACCTGAACCGATTCATACAGTTTACATTGTTCCTTATGGGAAATTTTTGCTCGGTACTCTTCGTTCTTGACAAACCTTCTGCAACGAATTAATGATGAGAACCGAGGTACCACTGTATGTAAAATCATTTATAGGTTTCATAGGTTTCATTTATAGGATTTCTGTTTTGAGGCTGCCAAAAAGTAATAATGATTATTTGCGAAAATAATACTTTTTAAAATATTTGTGATTAAAAATCAGGGTTGTTTTTTTAGATCTTTTTGGTTTCTTTTATAGCAACGTTCGAACTTAGATGTATTGAGTTTAAGTTAACACATCTGGCATGCTCATGTTATTACAGAAACGCACATCTTGGCCCACAGACAGAGCCTTATTTAAGCCACATCAGACATCTTGAAAATGCACTGGAATGCCAAAAGTGAGCCAAGGCTTACTGTCTAACGTCAGAAGCCAACCTCACAGTCGTGTTCCAAAATCTAATTGAAAACCGTTTTAGGGGAACAACGGCTGTTGTAGCAGCATCGTTACTAATACCCATCGTGTGGATGCAATTTGTGTCCACAAACTTTTGTCTATACAGTGTATGTAACACAGGCACTGGTATAATCCTATAGCTTTGAAACCATAATTATTTTTCCCTCGTCTAAGTGGCCATTTCTCCCACATCCAGCACATCAGCTATGAGGGCTGACTGGTTACTTACTGTCTAATGCTGTGTATAGCTGCTACATGTCTGTGAGTAGTCACAGTGTTTTGGCTCATCTGTGTATCAAAGGTACTATACACTCACCGGCCAACTGCTGGTCAAAGCAAATATCTCATCAGCCAATCACTTGGCTGAAAATCAGTGCATTAAGAGGTGTAGACATGGCCACACCGAGCATCACAATGGGCAAGAAATGGGATTTAAGTGACTTTGAACATGGCATGGTTGTTGTGGCTAGATGGGCTTATCTGAATATTTCACTGGGATGTTCATGGATCTAGGGTTAGAGAAGCCCTGGGTTAATGGTTCAGGCTGCTGTTTTTTTTCTTTTCTTGGCTTACTTTCTTAATACCAGCTGAGCATGGTTTAAACCACACATCCTACCTAAGTATTGTTGCTGACCATGTGCACCCCTTTATGAGGACAGTGTACCATCGTTTGATCTCTACTTCCAGCGGGATAACGCTCCATATCCCAAAGCTCAAATCACCTCCAACTGGTTTGTTGAACATGACATTTAAATGATTTCTACTTGCCATCAGCCAATAATCTCACAGAAAGATGTGACATAAACTTCAACCCTATTATTACTTTATTGTTTTTATATAATTATTATTTTTATTTCTCTTCAAAGTCTCCCCAAAAATTGTTTGGCAAATATTTGGCGATGGTAGTCACGTTTGATTTGAGGGTTGCCAGATAACGCAGATGCTTATCATGCAGGAAGCAATCAGATGTCTGATCAGGGAAGAGCAGCTGCACCAAGGGTCTGATCAATTTGTTTTTCACTTTCAATAGATTATTCAATGCATTACATGAAATATTGAACACTTTATTACAATATAAGCTTTGTGTTAATGATTTTGCCCAACTGTAGGTTAATGTTTGCATTTTAAGCATGTTTGGTAGGCTACACCATGACACAGTATCCCAGTCTTTCTTTGAGGGACATTGTTTTAAAACAGTCCAAACATTTTCTCACACATTTGTTGATAAACTGGAGATCCTCTGATCATCTTTGCTCTCAGCCTTTCCTGGATACTGCTTTTGTACCAAATCATGATTCCAATCACCTGCTGCCACCACCTGTTTGAAATGACATCAGTTTTTAGTTTTTTTGTTTGTTTGTTTGTTTTTGTACCTCATTACTAGCCCTAATCACAACTTTTGTTTTTATGTGTTGCAAGCCTGAAATTCAGGAATGGATGTTGATTAACAAATTCTTTTTGATCAGAAAAGAAATATGAAATTGCTTGGGTTCATGGCGTCTGCTCCCACCAGTTTGCTCTCTGGGGACCTAAGTGATGGGTGCACTTGTTACAGCTGCAATCAGCATCACCCCTGTATTAATCATCAGCTATTATGGCTCAACATTAAGTCGCTTCCACTTAGTTTAAGAAATTTAAAGAGATTATGTGAAATCGTGAAGTTTGCTGCAGCAAACATCTTTTGCAAATAAAAAACATAAGCAACACAAAAATTGGGTAGATCCAGTGTTACAATCTGATTTGCTACACAAGATATAGCAATTGGACTGTGCATTGAAATATTAAGTGTAAAATCTTAAGTGTGACTATTACTGTAGGTGTTAACACTTGGTATAAGGTTTGGGGGTTGTGGTAGGTGAATGAAGCAAGATGTTGTACACACACCAATCTTGTAAATCAGGTGTAAGTGTGTTGTGGGGAGATTAAAAAGATAAATCCAGTTCCATTGAGTCACTACTACAAAACGTTCAGCCTGACCTTCAGCACTAAAAACCTGAGCAGAGGCATGAAGTGATGAGTCACATCGCAGAAATGAGTAAATCACAGCACACGAGGGAGCTGCACCTCCTAATGAACTGCTATTAAAACAACTCAGTTAGAACAAGAGGAAGGTCCTGTGACTCCTGAATTGTCCATGACAACTTTCAAAGAATGTATATATATTCTTTGAGAGTTGTCTTGGATAATTCAGGACTCACAGGACCTTCCTCTATATATATATATATATATATATATATATATATATAATTTTCTGTATTTCTACATAAATATGACCTAAAACATCAGATTTTCACACAAGTCCTAAAAGTAGATAACGAAAACCCAGTTAAACAAATGAGACAAAAATATTATACTTGGTCAATTATTTATTGAGGAAAATGATCCAATATTACATATTAGTAAGTGCCCCCCCCCCCTGTTTTATAGTCTCCAGTTAAACAAATGAGACAAACATATTTATACTAGGTAATTTATTTTATTAGGAAAATGATCCCAATATTACATATTAGTGAGTGGCAAAAGTATGTTGAACCTTTGCTTTCAGTATCTGGTGTGACCCCTGTGCAGCAATAACTGCAGCTAAAACGTTTCCGTGTAGCTGTTGATCAGTCATGCAACACCGGCTGGAGGAATTTTAGCCCATTCCTCCGTACAGAACAGCTTCAGCTCATGGGAATGTTGGTGGGTTTCCCACATTAGCAGCTCGCTTCAGGTCCTTCAACAACATTTCCATTGGATTAAGGTCAGGACTTTCACTTGACCATTCCAAAACATGAACTTTATTCTTCTTTAACCATTCTTTGGTAGAACGGCTGTGTGCTTAGGCCCCCACCTTTCTTGAGATTCGGTTCATGGACAGATGTCCCTGACATTTTCCTTTAGAACTATCTAATATCATTTTTTTTTCATTGGGGTCCAGAATCATTTGTTAATTGATGGCAAGCCGTCCTGCCAGAGCAGCAAAACAGGCCCAAACCGTGATCCTACCACCACCCATTTTTTCACAGATGGGGATTTTTTTTTTTTTTTTTTAAAGGTTCTTATGCCTGAATGCAGTGTTTTCCTTTTCTCAAACATAATGATTTTCTTTTAAACCAAAAGTTCTATTTTGTCTCATCCATCCACAAAACATTCTTCCAATAGCCTTTCTGGCTCGTCCACGTGAATCTTTTAGCAAAACTGCAGACCAGCAGCAATGTTCTTTTTGGAGACCAGTGGCTTTCTCCTTGCAGCCCTGCCATGCACCATTTGTTGTCATGTTTTTCGTTGTTCTTTCCCTGATAGTGGACTCATCAACATTAACATTAGCCAATGTGAGAGTTTCAGTTGCTTAGAGTTACCCTGGGCTCCTTTGTGACCTCACCAACTATTACACGCCTTGCTTGGAAGTGATCTTGTTGTTCGACCATCCTGGGGAGGGTATAACAATGGTATTGACTTTCCTCCATTTGTACACAATCTGTCTGACTGTGGATTGGTGGAGTCCAACTCTTTAGAGATGGTTTTAAAACCTTTTCCAGCCTGATGAGCATCAACAACTCTTTTTCTGTGGTCCTCAGAAATCTCTTTTGTTCATGCCATGATACACTTCCACAAACATGTGTAGTGAAGAGCAGACTTGACAGATCCTTGTTCTTTAAATAAAACAGGTGGCCTACCCACTCACACCTGATTGGCATCCCATTGATTGAAAACACCAGACTCTAATTTCACCTTAAGATTAACTGCTAATCCTAGAGGTTCACATACTTTTGCCATTCACTAATATGTAATATTGGATCATTTTCCTCAATAAATGACCAAGTATAATATTTTGGTCTCATTTGTTTAACTGGTTTCTCTTTGTCTACTTTTAGGACTTGTGTGAAAATCTGATGATATTTTAGGTCATATTTATGCAGAAATACAGAAAATTCTAAAGGGTTCACAAACTTTCAAGCACCACTGTAAATGATCACATGTGTGGTCTGATTAAACAATAGGTCTTGCCACAAGAGGGCGTTAAAATGCTTCCCCTATAGTGCTGCTCTATATAAAGGTTCTCAGATGCTACTTTTGGGTAATGTACCTCTTAGTGAGAGATCGTTGGCTGCTACAATAGTGAAAGGCAACCCATGTGGCCACAGTATGTCCTGCACATATCACATATCACACATCAACTTCTCTGGGCTCGGCGGCATCTGGGATGAACCATCACACAGTGGAAATGGGGATTGTGCTCAGACCCATCAGTATAACAATTTTTTTTTTTTTTAAATGGACCTTGTGTGCTCTGGACCAAAGACAAAAAGAGGAGGCTGAGGGTATCTAGCAACTCTGGTGTTAGGCGGGTACTAAATCTGGACAAAGCACCAGTCCAACACAAACTCACTTTGGGGAACTGTGTTGTGCTAATAGACCTAACACATGTCTTTGGAATATCAAAGGAAACCCATGTGGTTAAAATGAGCAAAATAAAATAAAAACATACAGAAATGTGCCATGTTTTAGGTTGGTCCTCTACAGAATTTTTGAAGCTACTTGCACCTTCTGTTTTCTCCTCCACTGAGTGTGTTTACCTGCACTTAATAATCCGATCATGGCCGGATTTTGCAGTTATCTGATTATTCAGTGATCATTTATACAGCATACGCCGATCTAGAAATCAGATTAAGAAATCCGATAAAGAGAGCTGGATTTTATTCCAGTAATCTGATTTTCTCAGCGCATGGATACCAGTTACCCGATATAAGGCAAGAATAACCGGGACACAATTGCCATGGACCACAAATTTTTTCATTGTACTGTGGGTTTTTTCTCGCAGGATCTGGGCAAGCCGGAATAAAACAAGCCATTAAGTTAAAGGCAGACGAAACAGCTATTGAACCACTTGGAGGAGACTGAGAAAAACTTTACTCAAGAAAAGGAATAATTTGATTTATTTATATTCAAATTTGAAGTTAACGCCACATCCTTTTGGGAGATTTGGCTTGTTGCAAAGTAGAAATCCGATTATTCCTTGAGTCGTGTAAACCCGGAGCTTTCCCATTATCTGAATACTCAAGTGCATGTATACTTTTAGATCGGATTACTGACAAAATCAGATTTTCTGCAGTTATCGGATCATTAAGTGCATATAAACGCACTCAGTGACGGAGATTCATTCGGAATCAGGAATCTTTCATTCAGACTTTGTTTCGTTCTTCAATTTTACATTAGCATAGCCTGAAATATTGCCCTGCAGATGGTTTAATAAATCACTCTCGTGTCCATGGCCACTGGAGCTCCGTTGCTCCTTCGCTACGCTTCCATTTTCCCTGCTGATGAATATGTTTAGCGCAGCTGAGATGACGGATGTGTTTTGCGTAATGTGAGGATATTCTCTCGAGTGTATTATTTATCCCAACAGCGGGATGGATGTGAGAGCAGCCGCCACGTTGGAGAGCCCATTTGTTTATGAAGGTCTGGTCTTTTGTTTGTTGTCACGCACACGCACACAAACAAACACGAGCACAGACTTTCCACACCGGCGATCTGTATACATTGCTTTTTTGGGATGTTTTTCAAACTGGACTGTGGAAGGTTATACCTGTTTATTCTTTTCCTCTGCAAACTTGAATCGAGATAATAAATAAATATTGGCTCTGTGGTTAGAAGTGGAACCTTTAAGGGTCCATTTTGTAGCTCGTTTTCTATCATCCATTCATCTTCAGCAAGCAAATAGCACCACAAAAGGTGAAGCAGCCCTGGTAACGCAACGGTGACACAATCTCTGCAGGGATCAGACTTAAATTAACAGCCGCATTATGTTCTGTGGAACAGGTTGGTATAGACAGTATTAGGAACAAACAGAAGATCAGCCAGATGAACTAAAGATAAATAAAGTAGCAATAAAGTAGTTACACATAACACACACACAAATGACAGACGTATGCTCTTAAACTCCCACCTCTGCTTGTTGATCTGTGCCATTGATTGGCTGTTAACAAAACACTGATGTGATTTCAAACAGGTGCTCTCAACAGGTGAGCACCATTCCTACTGGCAGTGTGAATGCAAACCTGTTAAGGCCCTGGAACGAATATCCCTCTCAGGGGACCTCTGTGGGCAGAGTTCACCCCAGATCAGTCCTTGAACTCTAAGTTGAAGGTGGTAGTGAGAATGTTATTAAATTGTGTTGCACGGCGTTGAACCATTGGTACTTCCATATGTTGATGTGACCTTACTTTTTTGGCTCATCTGTTGTCTGTGCTGTAGTAGTACTATATGTTGACTGAACTCTGTCTCTTTTTTTCTCTCTTTTATTAAACCTGTTCTCTTTTTTAAGGCTTTACTAAGAGCAGAAGCGGCAGTCAGTTGTGCAGCATCAACAGACGTTGACATCTTTACACTTTAAGTCTGTGTTCTTTTACTCCAAGCCCGGCTATAACTCATTCCACTGCCTACACAATCGGTAATGTACTGTGAGCATTTGTGTGTGTGTGTGTGTGTGTGTGTGCTGAATCCCCAGCATGATGCAGCAGAGTAGCTGGCCCAGCAGGGGTCAAAGTGACCATATGCTGAGTGTAGCCGGGGAATTTTGGGTAATTTAATGACCTTTATGTGCGCTATACTGAGTGCTGAAAACAGTCTGCATACACTGAGACAGATCTCTGATCTCTGATCTGTAATACAATCTGGGAACGATTACACAATTTGACCCGTGGGTCACGACTTCAATTGATGCTACATTCACAATTTACACTTACAGCATTTAGCAAATGGCATTATCATTCACAACTGATAAAACCTTTCATGCAAAGCAATTGGAAAGTCAAGTCAAGTCAGATTTATTTCTATAGTGCATCTTACAATGGAGCATGATCTCAAAGCAACTTTATAATATTAGATTATCTTCTAAATTATAGGGACAATACTAAATTAAGCAAGCGTAGGGTGACAGTGGAAAGGAAAAACTCTCTAAACATTATAAGGAAGAAACCTTGGGAGGACAAAGACTCAAAAAGGGACCCAACCTAATTAATATATTCATAGTACTAGTTTAAATAAACAAAAACTAGATAAATATTAACAGCGATAACACATTAAAAAATATAATAATTAAAATAATAACATTGTAGAGAAAATTATATATTATGAAGAGTATAATAAAACAGAGACTATAAAAGATACAGCATATTAGCCAATAGTGAAGAGAAATAATGAATAGAATAATGTAAAAATATGCATATCAGCATTATTTAGTCCAGTACACACAGTCACTTTAGGATGTTGTGTCCTTGGAGGAATAGTTTTTTTTTTTTTTTTTTTTTTTTTTGCCAATGGGATATTGGTAGAGAGTTACTGCCCACTGTGGTCTGAGTATGGTGGGACTGGAGCTGAGGATGGAAGAACAGCTTGGGTGGAGCTGAAGCAGAGAAGCTGGTACCTGAACACAAGCTTGGAGGGAAAAGAGAAAATGTAGTTAGCTGCTGTTAAGAGTACATAGTCTATTAACAGAACACTTTGGAACTACTGATACTAAATGTAGCATGAAACTCTGGCAGCATTATCTATAGCAGCATAGCTAGAATGAGGAAAACCAGAAAGTAACACAGCCAAGAGGAATCACTTGAGACATCAGCAACCCACCTCCCCAACAATTAACAGACCTGAGTGATCCACGTGAGAGGCAATAAGACAGCAATCCAACATCCCAGATCACCACAAAACTCTTTGATTATGAACGCCTTGCTCTGCCATTAGTCTAAAGCAAGGATGCACAACTCAAGTCCAAAGGACACAGCTGGACAGCCCACCAGACACTCCTGGCCAAAGGCCAAGGCATGACAAGACAGGCAGGCCAGACATGATCCCAGACTCTGGTCCCAGAAACCCGAGCCATGCATCCCAGTCTAAGTCTTACCAAAAGCCTGAGAGTGTCTGACTGTCTAACTAAAGTGGGGAGTTTATTCCATAGCTGAAGAGCCATGTATGAGAAAGCCTTTTCCCCTGATGAGCTGGATTATAAGACTCTAAGATTTCACTCAGATAATGTGGGACCAGGCCATGTACAGCTTTATATGTTATAAGCAGTATTTTGTAAGCAATGCAGAATCTAACTGGTAACCAGTGTACAGATGACAGAACAGGAGTGAAATGATCACATTTTCTGCATTCTGAACTAATTGAAGTTTATTTATATATTTATTAGAGCATCTAGCAAGTAAAGTGTTACAGTAATCCAACCTTGAGGTTATAAACGCATGAACCAGTTTCTCAGCATCTACAAAAGAGGGTATATTTCTAAGCTTAGCAACATCACGTAACAGAAAGAAAGGCAATTGTAGTTACTTTGCTAATGTGCACATCCAAGAAGAGATCTGAATCAAATGTGACAGTTAAGTTTTCTTTCAGACATTACCAAACAGCCATCTAGATTTAGAATAGATGTAGCCAACCAGTCTCTCAAAGCCTTGGGCCCAATTATAAACCCTCAGTTTTATCTGAGCCGAGTAAAAGAAAATTTAATTACATCCCAATCTGTTATTTCCTTTACGCTATCCCCAATTTTGCTGATTGTAAGGACATAATTTGCTTTGGCTGATTTGTATAACTTTGTATCATCTGCATAGCAGTGGAAACTAATGTTATGTTTATGAAAATTTGATCCTAGTGGCAGCATGTACAGAGGAAATAATAGCAGACCCAGGACAGACCCCTAAGGCACACCATACTTAATTTTTGAGAGCTCAGAGTAGATTATTTGCATAAATAAACTGGTACCAGTCGGTCAAGTAGGATCTAAACCAAGAAAGCACCAGTCCCCCAATACCTGATATATATATATATATCAAGAGCTATAATGCCAAATGCTGCACTTAAATCTAATAGAAGAAGAAATGAAACACATCCATTATCTGAAGATATTAATAAATCATTAAATACGCTAATTAAAACTGTTTCAGTTCTATGATGGGGCCTAAATCTTGACTGGAAATGTTTCATAAATGCCATTACTTTGGAGGTAACAATACATCTGCTGATAAACAGCTTTTTCTAAGATTTTGTCTATAATTAGACAGCACACCAGGGTCAAGGTCAGCAACTGTGAGCCTTGCACAAGGACCCAAAAGTGGCAGCTTGGCAGAGGTGGGATTTGAACCCTGGACCTTCTGTTCCACAGTCCAGTACATTAACCCCTAGGTCACCACAGTCCATTACTTGAGCTGCGATGGAATGTGGGTGGTACAGTGGATTAAAATACACTAGTTCACCACCTCAGGGATTTGGGTTCAACTCAGGGCCAGGCATCACATGCAGATACATGTAATAAACAACAAGAATAATAACGATTAATAAATATTACTTATATATATATATATTTATTTTAATGTATTGTAATTTTAATATTGCATCTTGATGTTTTTTTATGACTATTTATGTTAATCGGATGTGATTTTATTATTCCTCTAGCATCCTGCTGTTGTTTGCATGCTTCTGGGCCTGTGTTTTCATGTATATTTATAGGATTATAATGATTTCTTCTCCTTTATTTAATTTCTTTGTATTCTGCTCCTTCATGTGTCCTTGCTCCCTCTCTCTCCCCATGCTTCTGTGGTCGTAATATTGTGAATAACAGAGATTTCAGAAACTGTCTCACTGCACGACTTTGGAAAGTAGGATTAGAACTACAGAAATGGAAGGAGGCTCACGTCCCAAAATTAACACGTTCTGCACTCTCTCACTGCTGTGTGAGTGTTTTGCTGCATAGGAAATGACACAGAGGTGCTAAAAAGCTTCCATCCATTGATATTATCATTGTGATAAGCAGTATTATGTTCGTGATAGAAATAATGAGACAGCAATTTTCTGTCTGAGCCTCTGTCTCATAGTTTATGCTTAATAATAGATGGAGACTGGGCTTACCGACATCGGGCTCTAGTTTGCGCTCAAACTCTTTGGTAGTGATCTGATTTCACAATGGAGACTGTGACGGCACAGTAGTTAACGTACAAGGCTATTAACCTAAGGGCTGATGGTTCGACAGTTGTTTGGATTCTGCCTAGTAAGACTTTATCAGTTTTGAAAGACATTTAGCAGACTGGATAAGAGTGACTGCCCTCCTCTGTAGTGTATGCAGACAATGTAAAGTATTAAGAAGTCGGAAATGTAGCTATACAGATAAGCACTGCTTAACGACAATCTGATCGATGTTTGTTCATTTTAACGACATTATAATAGGAAATATAAAGTATTTTAACTCCAGAAATTGTGGCTCTTAAACAGCCAATCACTACTGTGGATCCACCAGCAGAGCATTTGTGTTTATCTGTAAGTACCTATCTTACTGATCACATACTTGCTTGCTTGTTAGCTCATGTTTGGACTAGAGACTGTTGTAACTTGGTTGATGTGATTAATTTTAATAAATTCAAGATGGTAGATGGTAGTGTTCCAGAGGGAAAATAACCTTTATATGTACATTACAGTAGCATAAAGAGACTATGTGACTATATTGTAATGTCCGGTCAATGTCTGTTTCATGGAACGTAATGCAGTCAATAGCTTGACATGTTTTTATATTGTAAATGGAATGAAAAAATGTTCTAGTCACTGAAAAATGTTAGTCCATAAAATTCTGACATCATAATGATTTTGATTTTATTATTTTGGTTTCATCTAACCACATGATATTCTCCCAATCCTCTTTTGGATCATCCATATGCTCTCTGGCAAACTTCAGACGGGCCTGGACATGTACTTCAGGACACGCCTGGCACTGCAGGATCTGAGTCCCTCTCGGCGTAGTGTGTTACTGATGGTAGCCTTTGTTACTTTTGTCCCAGCTCTCTGCAGGTCATTCATCAGGTCCCTCCGTGTAGTTCTGGGATTTTTGCTCAGTGTTTCTCATGATCATTTTGACCCCACGAGATGAGATCTTGCATGGGGCCCCAGATCGAGGGAGATTATCAGTGGTCTTGTATGTCCATTTTCTTATAATTGCTCCCACAGTTGATTTATTCACACCAACCTGCTTGCCTTTTGTGGATTCACTTTTCCCAGCCTTTTGCAGGTCTACAATTTTCTTTCCTGGTGACCTTCGACAGCTCTTTGGTCTTGACCATGGTTGAGTTTGGAGTCTGAATGTTTGAGGCTTTGGACAGGTGTCCTTTTATACAGATAACGAGGTCAAACAGGGGGCCATTAATACAGGTAACGGGTGGAAGACAGAAGAGCTTCTTAAAGAAAGAAGTTCTGAAGGTCTGTCGCAGCCAGAAATCTTGCTTGTGTGTAGGTGACGAAATACTTATTTTCCACCATGATTTACAATTAAATTATTTAAAAATCCTACAGTGTGATTTCCTGGATTTTTTTTTCTAATTTTGATTTCCTGGATTTTTTTTTTTCTCATTTTGCGTTTATATGCACTTTGATCTAGAGAGTAGTAAAAGTATGTGAACCTCTAGGATTGGCAGATAATCTGAATGTGAAAGTAGAGCCAGGTATTTCAATCAATGGGACAACCAATCATGTGCGAATGAGCACCCTGTTATATTAAAGAACAGGGCTCTATCAGAGACTTCACAATACATGTTTGTAGAAATACTGTATATAATGGTACAAACAAAGGAGATTTCAAGAATCTCAGAAAATGAGTTGTTGCTTGCCATCGGGCTGGATAAGGTTATAAAACTGTATCCAAAGAGTTTGGACTCCAAGAATCTACACTTTGTTTCTTAGTCAGAAAAACAAAGATAATTCTAAGAGAAATACTGGGTAACTGTTAAGCAACTAAAGGTTTCTATCAAGGCTACTGTTAATATTCGTGTTTCCACCATCAGGAGAACACTGAACAACAATGGTGTGCATGTCAGGGTTGCAACGAGAAAGTCACTGCTCTCCAAAATGAAAATTACTATCCATCTGCAGTGTAACTTCTGACTTCAGAAAGGAAAACACTGCATTCCAGCATACGAATCTTATCCCATCTGTGAAACATGGTGGTGATAGTATCATGGTTTGGGCCTGTTTTGCTGCATCTGGGCCAGGATGGCTTGCCATCATTGATGGAAATATGAATTTGTCTCACATTTTTGACTAGTGTGAAAATCAGATGATGTTTTATCATATATTTATGCAGAAATCTAGAAAAGACTTTCAAGCACTACTGTTATACCATAAACCCTGAAGTCTTAACCTGGGTGGATTTCTCCTCTAATTGTGGTGGTACAGTGTGGAAATAGTTTTGACGTTGTGTTTTTGTGTTTTTGGCTTCCAGTATTTTGCACACCGCTGAGTTTCCTGCTGACGGTACGCCTAAAGAGCGCAGACACAGCTGAGAACATCGATCGGCCTCAAACCGGCCGACTGCACGCTGACAAAAACCTGCACGAGCACTTCATTTAGTTTGTAGCTCAATGTGTGTGTGTGTGTGTGTGTGTGTGTGTGTGTGTGTGTGTGTGTGTGTGTGTTACTTTAATACATGTATCATTTGTGATACTAAATAAGCAGACCTTAAATGATGCATGTCGTTTTTAAATTGCTATACTTTGTATAGTTGTTGCGCAGTAAGTAAACACATTTGTGTTTGTGCGTTTGTTGTGTTAAGACGTTAATGATGGTGCTGCTGACATTTGCTGTTCTCTCAGAGCGCTAACGCCTGTGGGGACTCAGCACAGAGCCAGCATAAGGACTCTGAACGCTGTTTGTAACTTATACACACATATACAGGTGTGTGGAGAGTGTGTGTGGGTATGTGTGGATTGAGGGGAATGAGTGTGTGTGTGTGTGTGTGTGTGTGTGTGTGTGTGTGTGTGTGTGTGTGTGTGGGATTTACTTGCTTTATAATGTTAATTAAGATTTCTAATAAGAATCATGTTTTCCTTTCTTTAAATGATTATTCTTTGTAATAATAAGTAGTAATCAGGTAGTCGGTAGTTCTTTTGGTAGTCAGTTTTGGCAACTTGACAAGTTTAATAATATTAGTAAGGGTTTATAAGAGGTTTTTTATTAATTAGTTTACAAAAAAATATTTTTGAATTAATTTTTAAATCCTTTTTTAATTGCTTTTTTATGAATTATTAATTACGTATTCTATTAAATTAATCATTACTGAGCTTACTTTAAAATTAATGCTATACATCAGTATTATCATAACCATAAAATTATTATTATTATTATTATTATTATTATTATTATTATTATTATTATTGTTGTTGTTATTATTATTATTATTATTATTATTATTATTATTATTATTATCAGTCGGTGCTGATTGGGGAAGTTTTCCAACTCGCCGAGACTAAAAAAGTCATTTAGATGAGTGGCGAAACATATCTCCCACAAAACCTTATGTCCAGATGAACTGATTCATCTTCTGGGATTTTCTCACCTGGATTACTGAGTATGTATCAAGACATTTTGACTCATTTTGGCTTTGCCTTAAAATCGTACGGGAGTAGGAACAAATGGCACGTGAGATGGCTGACTACAGGAACCACCTGACATTCTACCTCAGATGCAGACAGAGTGGGATCCCACCTAAGAGTCTGCAAATGAAATCTTTGGTAAAGCGCCACTGGGCTAACAAGATCCTCCTGAAGGCACAGAACCAGCTGCTGAATGAATGAGTGAGACAAACCAACTTCACCATCGATGCCTTGAAAGTCAGAGAGGAACAGATTCGACAGAGACTTACATCGTGTCTAGATGAGACCACCTTGTGCTTGGTTAACACAACATGGAAAGTCTAAAAATAGGCAGCAGAAGAAGTTCGACAAAGGCAAAGGGGCTAATTTTTGCTGTGACACCAAGGCAAATACCACTAGTGGAACTGATAACAGCCACGGAAACAGCAATCTGCAAGAACAACATCGCGGATATGGAAGTAGAACAACTTCAAATGAAAGTTTGAGCCTGCCTTAGCAACGCAAAGCCACCGCCAAAGAGCAAAGAGGAGAGGAATGCACTCACAACTCTTGGTAAGGATAATGACATCATCATCCTTCCAGCGGACAAAGGCAGGTGCACTGTTTTATTCAACCAGACAGATGATCATGAGAAAATTATGACTCTTCTTAGAGACACTAACACTTATGAGCCCCTGAAATGAGATCCTGGTAGTGGGTACAAGTTAAAGGTGGTAGATTGTCTGAAGTTTTTAGAACAGGACAATGCCATTGACCGGCCACTGTACCACAGATTATACCCAGGTGAGGCTACACCTAGTCTATATGAATTACCTAAGATACATAAACAGGATGTGCCATTGCAGCCCATTGTGTGTATGATCAACTCAGTGACCTACAACATTGCTACGTTTCTGGCATCGATCCTCAACCCGTTGGTAGGCAGCACAGATCATCACATCCAGAACACCATGGATTTCAAGGATAAGGTGAGGGACGTCATTATGGAGACGGATGAAACAATGGTCTCGTTTGATGTCACTCGTGCGTTCCAGTTTCTGAGGCAGTAGAGGTGGTCTGAGTGAAACCACAGGATGACCCCACTCTCAGCAATAAGACCACCTTAACTCGGACCAGGTGTGTTTGCTTCTGGAGCTGTGTCTTCAATCCACCTATTTCACATACAGAGAGCAGTACTATAGGCAGAAACATGGGGGTGCCATGGGTTCCCCAGTTTCACCTATCGTGGCCAACATGTATATGGAAGAAGTGGAAAAGAAGGCACTAACATCCTATTCAGGGGACACCACCCAGTCATTGGTTCAGATATGTGGATGACACCTGGGTTAAAAAGTGAAATCTAAGGAAGTTCCACATTTCACCGACCACATCAACTCAGTGGACAGACACAATAAGTTTTCACCAGGGAGGATGTGAAGAATGGCCAGGTTAGCCTTCTTGGATTGTGAGGTTGTGTTTGGAGATGGAGGACAATTGAAAGTAGATGTTTACCGTAAGCCAACACATACGGATCAGTACGTAAGGTTTGACTCTCATCATCCACTGGAGCACAAACTAGGAGTCATCAGGACACTGTACCACCGAGCAGACAGCGTCCCCACTGACACAGTGGCCAAGGATGGAGAGAAATCTCACATTAAGCAGGCCAAATGTGGTTATCTGAACTGGGCCTTTGTCAAAGTCGGTAAGATATCCAAACAGTGCTCCAGCAGATCGACAAGAGGAGAACAACAACCGCAGTCTAAGCCTCAACCAGTGGTGATTCCATATATTCCATTTTGATGGCTTTCAAACCCCAAAACACGCTACACCAGAAACTGGTCCACCCCAAAGATCAGGTCCCCCAGCACAAACAGAATAATGTAGTTTACGCTGTGAAGTGCCGGGAGGATTGCCAGGAATTGTACATTGGGGAAACCAAACAGCTGATGGCGAAACAGATGGCACAACATAGAAGAGCTACCTCATCAGGTCAGGACCCTGCAGTTTACACCCACCTACAGGCCAGTGGCCACTCATTCAAGGATAAAGACGTGCAGATCCTTGATAGGGAGGAACGATGGTTTGAATGCAGAGTAAAAGAACCCATTTTTGTAGAACCAGAACGTCCATCCCTGAACCTAAGAGGGGGCCTCAGAGTACATCTCTCACCATCTTACAATGCCACTATCGCGGCCCTTCCTCAATCCTGTGTGAATGGCACACGTGGCCATTGTCATTTATGGCTATGGCATTCTGCATATTAAACTGATCACCGGTCCCATTGTTATGCAATGGTGCTGGTACCAGTCGTTATGAAAATGTGCTGTATATAAGATTGGGACATTTTTCCAACTAGCTGAGACTGAAGCTGAGACTGTCACTTACTTCTGGGATTTTCTCACCTGGATTACTAAGTATGCATCAAAACATTATTATTATTATTAGTAGTAGTAGTAGTAGTATTTGTCACAATTACTCTGCTGTAACTCCCTCTCTCTCTTTGACTTTCTTCTTCCCCTACAGCAGGTGGGGCTGTTGCCACCTGCTGCCCTTTTCTATTAATACTCCACTTCCTGTTCACTTTGTTGTCTGGCTGTTTGCAACTCCTGCTTATCCTTGGCTCCTGCATGGCCTCCTCCTTATTTGTATGGTTTGTTTCTTTCTTCTTGTCTTCTTGTCTTCTTATTGGTTTCTAGTCTCCGTTCCCCTGTGTTGTTTCTTGTTCCATTCAGTGACCTGCTCTGTGTTCGATGTTTGCCCAAGTTTCCATGTTTAGCTTTCTTGTTTGTCTTACCTGTTAGCCTTTAGCTTGTTAGCTTATTGTTTGCAATGGCTGTTAGCACATTGTTAGTTTGTTTAACGTCTTTTAGTTATGTCTTATTAGTTCTTAGTTGCCCTTATTTCCTTGGTATGGCTATGTCTGTCTGGCATGTCAGTTTGGCTTGTTTAGCTCTTCGTGTTAGTTTAGGTTCTAGTTGTAGTGTTGTTGGTTTTATACTTACTAGCTCACTATGTCACTTGTCAATAAACCTTTCACACTTGCACTTACGTCCGTGTCCCTCATCCATCCTTGCCCTGAGTGTGACCTTCTTCTTCTTCTTCTTCTTCTTCTTCTTCTTCTTCTTCTTCTTCTTCTTATTGTTGATACTATTATATTATTATTATTATTAGTAGTAGTAGCAGTTTAATGATTATTATTACCATCATTTTTGTTATTATTATTGTTGTTATTATTAATAGTAGTAGTACATTTACACTTTTTTGTTAATCTTATGTTTAGTATAATCACCATTTTGTTCAAGCTAATCAGTGTTGCTGGTTGTTTTTGTCTTACCTTCAAACGTTTCTTCCTTCATCCACAGTATTGGATTTGTATTGTATGAATTGGTTATTGGTCATTGAAGCTGTGGAATGTTAAGAGACTGGAGCGGTGAAGTGACAAGGTCAGCATTAGTATGCAGGCTGGGTTCAGAGCCTCTGAATCTGTATTAGTTCAGCTTATTAGAGGTGAGAATGAAGCAGCTTTATACACACAGTCAGCACTAGCTTCTACCGTGGCCTCATTCGTCAGGAATTTTCCACGTCGCGGTGCATTTTTTTCTGCAGTGAGGTACAACAGAAGCAGCCGAGCTTCCTCACGAACAACAGACACAGCCAATGCTGTAAAACAATCACAAACTGTGTAATAATCACAAAGAAGTCTACACGACAAAAAGAAGCAATACCATCCAGTGTTGACACACTATATGCTACAGTCATGCAAGTTCCTGTGAGCACTGAGGAAGGATTAGAGGATGACTAACACAAACTATGCAACAACAGTGAGTTGTTAGACAGTGTGTGAACAGTGGTTTAAAACTCCAGCAGCACTGCTGTGCCTGATCCGCTCATACCAGCACAACACATATATGTATAAGAAGGCTTCGTACGTGTAATTCCATGTCTTGGTTCAAGCTTTAACCCCGACAGCTCACTGCAGCAGTAAGTAGTGTTGAGCAAATAGTGGCACAGGTCTCAGCAGTGCATTTTCTACTCCTTAGGTCCCTTTTTGAGTCCTCCAAGGTTTCTTCTTTATAACATTTAGCGAGTTTTTCTTTTCCACTGTCACCAATGGCTTGCTTAGTTAAGGCTTTTGGCTTAGATATTTGCAAAGTCGCTTTGAGACAAAGTTTCACAAAGTGCTTTACTTATGCAATAGAGTGAAAATAAAATAATGTTAAACATGAAAGAATATGTAAAAGAATAGGAAAACAGTACAATGAAATAAAATAGAAATGTGTTAAGATTGTGCAAAACCCTCAGGTCATCTGGAAGAAGGTTCCAAAGGTTGGGGCCATAATGAGAAAAGGCCACCTTTCCACTCTGTTGTCGGGTGGTCGGTATGACCAGCATGTTCCTGTTAGCTGATCTGAGGGTCCTTGGTAGAACGTACTTAACAATCATGTCACTGAGGTACTGGGAAGTAAAAGGCACTATAGAAATAAATCTGACTTCAATTCACGTGTTCCCTACAAAACTGCAACGTCTGACCTTCCAGGGCTGTGAGAGATGAAAAATAAAAAAACCTTGCTGAGGTTCCAGCCGGTCCAGTCGTTTAGAGAAATGCAAAAGGTCTTTATGAGACTGATGTTTTGTAAGCAAATAATATCTTCATTTCAGCTTCCATCTATACACAACAAACAACTGGAATATGCCCACGGGAAATGAAATATGTATGCACATAAACACACACTCACAATCAAATTAATATTTATATAGCGCTTGCAGTGAGGGCGAGTTTAGGAGGATTATAATAATGAAACTTATAATAAGGAAGTTAGTAAAACATGACCGGTGTATAAAGAACATGAGACGCTAATGACTCAGCTGTTTCAGCTCACATTTATACTTTATTCAGGTTTTTTGCAAAAGTTTGCCGTGATGAACCTACATGTTCGGTTATGAATAGGTCACATATCTGCAACTGAATTATGACTAACAAGTCAGGTAAGTTCTGGAAAGATCTGTAAAAGAGCTCAAACTTTTCAGGTTGGCAATCACACACATAATCGGCCGTCACTGAGGGAGAGGAGGCCGGGTAAGGTGACTCTTTTTGAGCCCTGACTGAAGGAATAGCCCAATCCAATCCAGTTTGCCCCCATCCCCATGTCCCAAGTGAGGATAAAGGGTTAAAAGAAAAAGCCCACCCCTGTTATCTGAACGTGTCTTTTTTCAGAAAATGGTTCAGATGACCTGTATTCAGATAGCAGGAGCCTATTTCCATGATTTCTTTTAATTCATTATTTTCATTATTTCATTATTTCTTTTTCTATTTAATGATCTAAAGTCCTAAAAATGATCATAAATAATAATAGGAAATAAAAATAATCTTTAACTCCGGACGCAAACAGGAGTTAAGCGGCAGGAGTCAGTCATGTGTGTGAGAGACAGAAAGAGAGAGAGACAGTTGCCAGGTCTGCTTATAAGTGACTTGGACTTATTTTTCTATAAAGCCACAAATATTGGTAGTTGTGGGTTGCAGGTTTTCGGGGCTTGTTTCTTATTCTTAGTGTAGTTGCTTATTTGTGCTCTTTTCTCTCTCTCTGTCTCAAGTATTCCTGCAAGCTGGTTTTGTTTAACCTCTAAAGGTAAAAGGAAACTATACATTCATTCATTGTCTTATTCGCTTATCCTAGCCAGAGCCGGTGCCTAGCCAGCAACACAGGGTGCAACGCAGGAACAACAGGGCACCAATCCATGATAGGGCACATAGACTCACACACTCATACACACATTCATACTCTAAGGGGCACTTTGGAAACACCAGTTAACCTAACATGTCTTTGAAATGTGGGAGGAAACTCCACACGGGAGCCTGGGGTCTGGATCAAACTGGGGATATCAGAGCTGTGAGGGAACAATGCTAACCACTGTGCCATCATGCAAAATATACATGATTATTATTATTAGTAGTAGTAGTATTAATATTAGTATTAATATTATTATTAGACTTGCTTTTGTGTTTCTCTTGTGGGATCTGGCAACCTTACAGACTCTAGTCCGGTCATGTCCTTGTTTGCTTGTTAGCTCACGTTTGTTCTAGATCCTGTTCTAACTTGGTTGATGTGTTTAGAGACTTTTTTGTGTAAGTTCCTCGTGTTCGTGTGGATGATTTTCCTCTACTTATTTGTTCCAAGCTGTAAATGTTGTTCCTAAGTGTATGTACCTGTCCTATTGTAAGTAGTACTGCTTTGTTTGAATATTCTTTCTAACCCATAATTATATAAACATTCACATTCACTCGTTGAATCTCTGGTTCATCTGTTAAGGGTTATGGCTTTAATCTACGCAGGGTCCTAACAGTACATTACTATATTTTCTATAATTATTGTGAATTTAGATAAATTAAAAATGTTATGGTGTTACGGATGCTGTGTAGATGGTAGCTTTCCACTCGTGTTTCCAGCGGTATCTGTGACACATTTATGTATAGATTGTGGGAAGTTTTATTATAAAAATGCACTTTATATTTGCATTACAGTAACCCAAAAGACTATGGTAATGTCTGGTTGATGTCCATTTCAGTTAACAACCTGTTTCACAGACCATAATGTGGACGTTAAGCGATGCATACCTGTACATACAAAACCCCACTTCCTTTTAGTAATATCTGTGTTATATAATGGAGTTGGGACGTTTCTGATTGGCCCTCCAGTTGGGCTTTGTCCCTCTATTTAGCAGGGACTCATTCATCAAGTTGCTTGTGGCTGTAAAATAAACAACCATTAATTAACCACTTAATTTAATTACTTACGTACTGAATTAAATGAAGGAGAGGGTGTAAGTGGAGGTAATAAGCCATTCAGAGTGATTATTTAACAGCAGAAACCACACAATGTTTTGTGTAAGAATTCTTGAACATTAGAGACCTTGAATGCAACGTTTTTTAATGGCTGACGCCGATGCTGATATTTAGAGAGCAGGGTGACTGATGGTTTATTGTATTATACTTGCATATCTATGCAAAAGTGTGTGTGTGTGTGTGTGTGTGTGTGTGTGTGTGTGTGTGGTTGTGTGTTTTTGTGTGAGTGTGTTTTTTGTGTTTTGTGTGTGTCTGTGTGTTTTACAGTAAATATGTACAGCGGTGTGAAAAAGTGTTTGCCCACTTCCTGATTTCCTAATTGTTTTGCGTGTTTGTTACCATTAAGTGTTTCGGAACATAAAACCAATTTAAATATTAGTCAACACAAGTAAACAAAAGATGCAGTTTTTTAAATGAAGGTGTATATTATTAAGGGAGAAAAAATCCAAACCTACATGGAATTGTGTGAAAAAGTGATTGCCCCCCTTGTTAAAACATAACTTAACTATGGTTTATCACACCTGAGGTCACTGTCTCTAGCCACACCCAGGCCTGATTATTGCCACACCTGTTCTCAATCAGGACATCACTTAAATAGGACCTGCCTGACAAAGTGAAGTACACCAAAAGATCCTTAAAAGCTACACATCACATGGAGAAGACATGGAACAGTGGTGAACCTTCCCAGGAGTGGCCGACTGACTAAAATTACCCCAAGAGTGCAGCGACAACTCGTCCGAGAGGTCACAAAAGACCCCACAACAACATCTAAAGAACTGCAGGCCTCACTTGCGTCATTAAGGTCAGTGTTCATGCCTCCACCATAAGAAAGAGACTGGGCAAAAATGGCCTGCATGGCAGAGTCCCAAGACCAAAACCACTGCTGAGCAAAAAGAACATTAAAGCTCGTCTCATTTTTTCCAGAACACATCTTGATGATCCCCAAGACTTTTGGGAAAACATTCTGTGGACTGACGAGACAAAAGCTGAACTCTTTGGAAGGTGTGTCCCATTACATCTGGTGTAAATGTGTAAAAAGTAACAGGGCATTTCAGAGAAAAAAGAACATTATAGCAGCAGTAAACATATGGGGGGTGGTAGTGTGATGGTTCTGGGGCTGTTCTGCTGCTGCAGGACCTGGAAGACTTGCTGTGATAAATGGAACTATGGATTCTGCTATCTACCAAAATATCCTGAAGGAGAATGTCCGACAATCTGTTCATGACCTCAAGCTGAAACGAACTTGGGTTCTGCAGCAGGACAATGATCCAAAACTCACCAGCAAGTCCACCTCTGAATGGCTGAAGAAAAACAAAATGCAGACTTTTGGAGTGGCCTAGTCAAAGTCCTGAGCTGAATCCTACTGAGATGCTGTGGCATGAGCTTCAAGGCCGTTCATGCCTGGAAAACTTCTCCAGTGTGGCTGAATTACAACAATTCTGCAGAGATGAGTGGCCAAAATTCCTCCACAATGCTGTAAAAGGCTCATTGCAAGTTATCACAGACGCTTGGTTGCAGTTGTTGCTGCTAAGGGCGGCCCAACCAGTTATTAGGTTTAGGGGGCAATCACTTTTACACACAATGCCATGTAGGTTTGGATTTTTTTCTCCCTTAATAATAAACACCTTCATTTAAAAACTGCATTTTGTGTTTACTTGTGTTTTCTTTGACTACTATTTAAATTGGTTTGATGTTCCGAAACACTTAAGTGTGACAAACATGCAAACAAATAAGAAATAAAAAACAGATAACAGCATTTTCTTGTTTCTGGGGAAAATAAATGTGTAAATACTTGCAAAAAAAATAAACAATGTTAGAGTATTGCACATGATTTCAGCATCTTTTTGTTTTTAATCCCAGTTCCAGTTAAGAGCAGTAAGTTGTTATGCTGGTAACAAAGTTTTCATCTTCTCCTAAACAGCCCCGCCCCTACTGACTGTTCTCTCAGCATCTTTGTTTTTAGTCATTCAGTAGTTTCAGTTTCTGAGCTGTAAGTTGGAATACAGGAAACAAGGTTTTTCTCCACTATGTTTGAAAGCACAGATCTCGGCCGATGCAGGGGCTGGAGCTTGTTCTTACAGTGGAGTGGCCGATGTTAGTAACTTGAGGTGGTGACTGCATGTGAGATCAGTAAAATAAATAATATCCACTTATCTCTGTATGACCAACCAGCCATGACTCCTTAAGTCACTCTTATATACAGTATTTAGGCAATATATTGGTAGGTATGTATATTTAGGAGTAAATTTCATTATTCCAAGCTGCATATCGTGCACTACATAGGAAGGATAGGGTCATTTTAGATTCAGCTCTAGTCTACATTATCTGGTTATTTAAAGGTGCTGGAGGCAGGTGTCAGAGCTTAGTTTAAAGGCACTAACGAAGCCCTGGGTCTTTGTTTGTGTAATGGGATGTGTACATTCAGGAACAGAATGCTGGGTAATGATTCAGCAGTTCTGAAAAGTAAATGGGAAAAGCTCTGGGCTTATTATAATTATTATTATTATTGTTATTATTATTATTATTATTATTATACCTGACAAAAGCAACAGCAACACCAATAAAAATATAATAATAATAAAAATAATAATAATAATAATTGCTATTATTATTATTATTATTATTATTATTATTATTATTATTACTATGTAGTTTCTGTGCATTTTTAATGCTACATTGTGCAGTGACATTCTGCAGACCTTCTTTAGTCTCCGAGCTATTTATGATTTATTCAAATCACTCTGACCTTTCTGAAATGGCGTCATTTTTCACGGAAATGCTGGACAAAATAGTCAGAAAGCTTCGAATCAAGCTGAAATCTGAAGTAGAAAAACTAGAAGCAAATTAGGAGACTGAGTTTCAGAAACAGAGTGATGGCTGTTTATGCAGCACAGAACATGGAGCAGTCATTAGGGGTCAAGATTATATGTTATATGTGAGGACGACATTTCCACAGAAAGATGGAGAGATCTGGCGCTTGTTACCTTGTGGGGACATTATACTGATATTCAAAAGGCGTTTATTTAAATATTTATGTATTCATTAAACTTTTCAGGTGGAGGTGTAGTGTTAAATACCTACAGTAATCCCTCAGTAGAAAATTCACACAACCGTCTGTTCATGCTGTGTGTTTTTGTTTACATTGTGAGGATGAAATATGCCAACAGAACTGAAACACCTGACACATCTTTATCTTATGGGGATATTTTGCTTGTTCTCTTTTAGCCGCTTTTGCACCCAAAGGACTATTTTGGGAGGAAGATGATATAAAACAGGATAAGATAAGAAAGCTTTTTATTATCCCACGAGGGTTAATTTGAATTGTCATGTCAGAAGAAGGGGCAACAGTGGTGTATCAACAATAATATAAGATGAAACACAAGAAATACAGAACTATAAATATAAAGAGAAAATGTAGAAATATAAAAATACTGAAAAGTAATTTTGAGCCATTGTTTGGTGACAGTGTTCATGTCACAATATGCATGAGCCAAGGCTAACGGCTTATGAAAATATCAAACACAGAACGTCAAAACTAGAAAAAGCCTAACTTAAGACCGCTGTCCTGACCACTTTAAACCTAACGCTTAAAATTACATGATTGCATCACAGCTCCAGCAGGACTCTCATGATTTTATTCAGACATTTTAAATTTGTCAGCAACTGTGAAATTGCTTGAAAATTGTTTGGTGTAAGGCCTAAAGGCCTTTTCACACAGAGTCCATTTGTGATTTTTAACGTAGTGGGACCTTCACACCAAGTGCACTAGGTTTTTGTCTAAACGCTCTGAAACTCCCTTTTGCTTTCTGTAATTTCCCTTCTCTTAATGTGTTGGAGATTTCGCCGTGTCTTTTTCACATCGTCAACTTAAAAAAACAAAAACACGAGTGAAGATGAGTGCAGGAAGCTCTAGTTTGTGTTTATT